>SMGU01007213.1:0-19590 GCA_004348175.1 Puccinia novopanici
GTAGGTCAATATATTTCTGTTTCAAGATGGTATGGAGTCTGAAAACTGATAATGATTAGTTGTTCTGCTGGTTGACTCTGGGGGGAAACTCCAAGAGAAACCGCTGGTTTAAATATTCCTTGGAAGCGCTCAGAGGATGCTATAGTGGACCACTGGGGAGCAGGAAGCTTTCCCAGAACTCTTATGAGCTTCATTGAGCTTAAAATAGATCATGTGGTCTACCATATGGCTCTGGAGTTCTTAATTCTTTGAAGTATAGCCCTGGAGTTGTTAACTCCTTAAACTATAACCCTGGAACTGTTAAGTCCATGAGAACATGTGGTGCATCAGCAGTAACCTTATTGGTACCAGTGAGAGCTACCACATGGTCTGAGTTTCCCTGGAGCTGTTAGATCCATGAGTCATGTGTACAAGTGCTACCATAATTATTGGGGGCACTTGTAAATTAATAATACATAGGTCTGAGCGCGTCCTGGAGCATTTAACTCCTTGAATCATGTGTACAAGTGCTAAAATAATTATTGGAGTCAATTTTAAGTTAAGAACACATAATTTGAGCGCTCTCAGAGGCTACTAGACCTCATTATTATGTATATATATGTTACCTTAATTAATTTAACTATACATAAGTTAATAATACATAATATTAACACTTCTGGTAGCTGTTAATACTATGTATTGATTGTGTATAATTATTATTATAACATTTAATGTCCTTTTACATAGTACAGAGGCTTGCACTATGTTTCAAGTGATACTGTTATTGTTATATATTGCAAGTAATAATATTATAACAATTAATATAATAAATATATGTAATCACAAGGTATAGCAGTAATTGGTTTGTACCTCATGAATACATATTAATTGAGTAAAACAAATATAATATATCATAAAGGCTATATGTACAATATTGGTATGGTTCTACATAATATATATTATATTAGGAATAATATTATTGTATTATTTCTAAAATAATAAGACTAAATAAATATGAAATAAAGATTATAATTAATAATAATTAATAATAATTAATAATAATTAAGGACTGTAGCTACTTGGTTAATGTCAGGTATGCTGATATTACCTCTGTGGCTGACAAATCTCCTGGAATGCCTGGTTGACCTTAATACTTCTCTGGCTCCAACAGATTTTCAATCCAGGCAAGTCCTCTTCAATAAGATCTATCAAGCCCATCTAGGAACAGGCCCAAGTCCCACTTGGCCCCATGCCACCAGGCCTTGGGTTTGTGCCCAGGAGGCTTTCCCATGTGCCCATGGGGCTTCACTGGCTGGGCCGGGAGGGCCGCAGATCTTGGCACACAGCCAAGTTTTTCTGGCACATACCCAACCTCTTGGCCAATCAGTACAAACCTTATCAACACATTCTGGAAAACACAAGTAAGCTTTTTTATCCATCATCATCTTTACAGATGATTCTTTTTTTTCTGCAGGTCATGACAGATTCAGCCTCAGTCTCAGCGGCACCCAACCCCTCTTTTATGGATTCTGATGCTTCCAACACCGCTGTTATGGATTCAATAGAACTAGAAATCAAAGCCAAGAAGTCACAATCCCTCTGTGAATTAGTTATATTATGAAATAAGAGGTTTAACACCCCCTTGATGAGTGTTTAGTGCTGCCATGGCACTCTGGCTTGGGTGCAGCCAAGCCCCTCCCAAGATTTAGACTGTGTCATTCCAAGCTTGGGAGGGTTCCAAGAATTCTTGGCACAGTACCAAGCTCAATTTAGAGGTGGCCAAGCGCGCTTTGGTGTTGGCCCAGCGTGCTGGGCCTTTTTTTGGCCAGACTTTGGCCTGTGCCCAGACAAGCTTGATAAACCATACTAATTGTTCAGTGACCTCAGCAAAGTCAAATAAGCTTTTGCCCCACTTTTTGAATTCTTATTCTTTCAAATTCTTGTACCACCTCCACCCAACATGTCTCACTCATAAGTTTTCCAAAACATACCCATCCAACGCACTAATAAAGAGGATGTCACTGCTTGCAATGTCCAGTTTATCATTAATTCTGTGTATTGAAAATCTATAAGATTGGATGCAATTCCTTCTTCTTCAGTATCCCTTCTTAGAACTTTCCAAAATCAGTCTTCTCAATCCAATTCAAGCTGCAATCCTTTGACTGCCCCTTCTTCTTCTTATTCAAATTTATCAATTTCAGCTGTGGGTTCTGTGGGTCATCCTGGTTCCCCAACAGCCAATGACCTCTTTGCTGCATTCAACAAAATCCACCACCCCCTCCAAACATTCTTTTGCGCAAAAATAATTGCATGTACTGTTCCATAATGGGGCACTGGTGCTCTAATTTCCCAGTGCTCTGCAGGGATTCCTTTCTCCTGCAAACGCAAGATCAAATTTTCTCTGCTTCCACTTATGCCCAACCACCAGCCACCAATAGGAATGCCCCTATGGTTTATTCAATTGTGGGGACAAATAATCCTGAAGTCGTGGTCAAAGGTGTGTGTTGGATTCTAGAGTGACCAACCACATGAACAGATCATTCCTGTCTTTCTCTTCTGTATCTAAGATCAATCCAGCCTTGAAGCTTAATTTAGATTCTGATCAAACCTCCATGATGGTCATGCACAGCAAGAACCTGAAAATTTGGGATGGGAATGGGGTGTTGACAATATTGTGAATCAAGTGCGTTTGGGCACACACACAAGTCAGGCCAAATTTTGGCCAAGTGCGCTTGGCCGAGCCTAAAGTCTGCTTGGCCGAGCTTCAAGTGCACTTGGCACTGACCCAACCCCCACTTGGCACATGCCAAAGTTGGGGTGGGTCATGACAAAGTCCCACTTGGCCGAAGCCAAGTGAAGGTGCCACGACTAAAAAATTGATCAATAATTTTTTTTATTTGTTACTACAGCCTTCAAAAACGCGAACGATACTTTTTTTTACAGTTTTTGTAATGAGTTGAGCTGCTATAGCTACCTGTTTGGGCTGCATATGATGACAAGCGAAGAAAACGATAAAGACAGCAAGTTGTCTTTTTTTAAAAAAAACAAAGGGAAACCTAGTTATTCTGGAGGCAAGGTCAAGAGAGGCACGGTTATCTCCTGCATGTTGGCACAGGGGAAAACATGCAAAGGGAAGAGGAAAGAGAAAAGAAGGCACAAAACACTCACAGTCTTCTGGGATGAGAGTGCAGATATGGTCAACAGATGATCTTATTGGCCAAGAGCCTTAATCAGCCCAGCGGAACTTGGGGATGTGCCAAGATCCCTGCCCTGTCCAAGCTGACAGATCAAGCCCCTGGGCACTTGTTCAATCCCCATTGGCACAGTGCCAACCGGGACTTGGGCTTGTGCCCAAACCCGCTTGATTCACAATACCAGCGGTTCTGTACTGTCAACTGCAGAGATAATATTAGTATACCTGATATTATCCAAGAAATTACATAAATATTATCCACATAATTATAAGAATAAATTATGTAATAAGCCATAAGAAACTACTATAATCTTGTAATAATAATATTATAACATGTACTATACTTTATCATAATAAATATAGTCATAATAATACTAAAATAATCATACAGTAATCTTTGAACCATTATTTACATAACATAAACCTTAAAAAAACCTTAATGGAATATTATAAGATAATCTTGAAACACTTAACTAAGTTTTGCCCAGTTTTGTTTGACCTTAAAAGGTTTTTTCTGGTTTTGCCAGGTTTTGTAATGATTTGTTTCATTTTGTCCCTTTTATTTATTTTTTATCTTAGTATTATATTTTATGCCATAAATATAATACTAGAATAAAATAACACATACCTGATACGCCCAAAGTATGCAGTTATCTATTTTTAGATTGTTATAACTTTATAATTGAAAGTATAACATTCTATGAGAGTATTATAGTATCCATAGCTACTTGTAAGCGCTGCAAGGAAGGATTTAACATTGAATTAAATTATAGTAAGGTCCCAGGAAATGACTCATAAATTAAAGCTAATTATTATCTCATTATAGAAAAATATTTTAGCCTTTAATTTATTGACATCATAGCACTGCTTTATGGCATCATAGCATAGCCTGATGGCGCCATAACACTAGTGCTCTATGACCTCATTTAATTATTCTAGGCGCTTCCACAATTAATTGTGACATCATAGCATAGCCTTATGACGCCATAGCTGTGCTCTATGACATCATTAATTAATTCTAGGCGCTTCCATGCCTCTCACCTGCTTCTACAGGCTACCCATGAGCGCCTATGGAGTGCCTGTGAGAATATTTAAGGACCTGCTTCCTCAGGCATTTTCCCCCAGCCCTCCAAGTCCCACAGAAAGCGCATTCAGCCTTGATATTATTGTACACACTCCCTGGATTGTTAGTATAAGTATCCCCACAGCTTTGTATAGTGTTCTTGCCACTGAATCACGTATTCACCATCATCCACACTGCCAATTGTCTGTCTGAATATTCTGCAGTGACTTGTACAAGTCTTGAGGCGCAGTTGAACTACTTCCCCAAGTTGTTATCTGCTCCCTTTACCTTGTAAAATGCCCACCTTGCATGTAAGTATTATTACTTACACTCAATAAAATATTCCCTAGCTTTGTAAGCAGGAAGAATCCACGTAATAAGACTGGATTTCCCTCCCTTTAAGGTTGAGAAGAGCTTCTACAAGCTTTAAATACTTGGAACTAATTTAATTAAATCTTATTAAAATTGCCACAGGAATTCCTTAACCTTACCAAACCTTCACGTATCAACACTCACAGCACAACCAAGTGCTTTAAATCACCTGATTGGTAGCATAGAGGCTGACATGTACAGCCCACCCATGATGGGAACCATCATTAGCCTTGGAAAACTCTTAGAATTTGTTTTTATTCCATCTTTCAACACTCATTTTGATATCATACTTGCCTCAACTCACTGTATCATTACTGCAAAGTCTTTTTCACTCTGCACGCACTTGTTTTATCACTTCAGTTGCTCAATCAGACTGACATTGGCCAACCCTCCAACATCTCCAAAAATGCTTGACTCTTATGCTTGGCATTTTAGGCTGGGCCATCTCTCTGATGATGTCTTCAAATTGTTTCTGAAATCCTATGTTCCATCATTTGGCCTCAAGTCTTGGTCACCTTTTTTCTGAAAGTCATGCAAAATTGCCAAAAGCAAACACTGCTGCCAAGGCCTCCCATAATTCAAACCTTGGGAAAAACCTGTTTATTTATTGGTGACAGATGTATTAGCATTGTATTATGCCTCACTCCTCCAGCCAGAACTTCACCCGTCTTGGATTGTCTGTTCAAATTAATGCCTCTCTTACTGCTGCTTGTGATAAATATAATAAGGTTCTCTATAAAGATGTTGAAAATTAATTTTCTACTCATTTTTATTGACGCTTGGGAAAAAACTCCCAAGAATTAGTCCAGCGGCTCCCAGGACGTTGCAGACCTCGATTTTGGGAGTTGTTTTCCAAATTCATTGTGCTGCCACAGGAATTGTTGCACTAAAACTCCTAGAGGAGTCAAAAAAAAAAAAAAATAGAATAAATACTATTTCATGTAATACAAGCCCCCCCCCAAAAAAAATGGAGAACTTATAGGTTCCACAATGCCTCTTTCCCCCATTTTTTTGGGTTGATTCAATGTAAAAAATTGAAGAAGGTACAAGCATATTTTTTTTCTTAAGTAAGTGATACACACAAAGCTTCTGAATGAATGCCCCAAGGGCCTACAATTTTTCTTAAAAAAAGAGTATGACACCTTAATTGAATTTAAATCAATTTCTGGCCTTAAAGAATGCACAAATCTGATTACAGATGTCTACAGATGTTTTGGGCCAAATATTATTTACTCCTTGTGTTGCACATAAACTTTGTATTGGTGCCACCAAGGTCCCAAATAATTTAAAAGAAGTGAGTATAACCCCTTAATAATATGCTAAAAACTTATTGGTATGAGAAAATATACAAATTCAATCACAGATTTGTAGAAATATTTTGGATTAATCCCCTCCAAGCGCCTGAATTTAAACATGCAAAAGGTGATCTGATGTTAACATCACCAGCTAGGCTTAAATGTTTATTTTGTAAATAAAAAATAAAAAAAATTCAGGGGGCAAGTCCACTTGCTGTGTGCTTGTTTTTTTTTTTTTTTTGATTCTCCCAGTTTTTTTTTTTTTTGGGGCTTGTATGATATGAAATAGAATTTATTCTATTTTTGTTATTTTTCAACTCCTCTAGGAGTTTTAGTGTGATGACTCCCATGGCTGCACAAGGAATTGGGACAACGACTCCCAAAATTGATGTTGGCAACATCCTGGGAGTTGCTGGACTAATTCTTGGGAGTCATTTTCCCAAGCCTCTTTTTATTACCTTTTTGATTTTATTAAAATATTCAGCAAAGATTCCACTACGTTTGGATTATTCATTGTTTTCACTTTTGGTTTGTTCTTGTAAATTGTTTTTTTTTTTTCATCTATACTTCTTTCAATTCAGGCTGAAATTTATACAGAAGCTTGTTCTTTGTGAATAATAAGACATAGTTGATCAGATAATAAAATATGATACTGATTTGCTCTGATTCAATAATCACTTTGATTAAACTTACTGGTAAAATTGAAGACCTGTATCTTCAAGCTGCCTTTCACTAATGTGAACCTGGATCAACTTTGTTTAAACGGAAATGGGCTGCAACCTCTGGTGTATCATATATTTGGACTTACAAGAGGCAATGCTCAATTGCTTGAAAGTATATTACTCTTTTCATTTCCAAAAGATTTGATTGTAATTTATTGATCTTTGTCTTCCAACAGGCCACCAGTAGCAAGTTCACCCTAATCCATGAAATTTGGACAACCAAAGGAAACCGCTTTGGTGTCATTGGTGCATTGGTCTCTTTTATTGATAATGATTGGAATTGCATTTTTCTATAAGGTTTCCTGGCACCACAAAGAAAGCTTGTTGGCAGAGCCAATAGTCAATGTATTGGCAAAGCATGGCCTTCAAAGAAAGATAAGTATTAGTTCACCATTTCTTACTAAATATTCAAATAACATAACTGATTTGCATTGTGATATATACATGCTTTGCCAGAAAACTGATTCTGGTTCTAATAACAACACAATGGCCAAAAAGATGGATCAAAAACTTGAGCAAATTGAAGGAGCAGACCTTGCTTGGGACTGGGAAACAATGCATATTAAGTTCTTTTGTCACAAGATGGCATTGGTTGTAAATGCTGGCTTGAAAAAACTTGGTCTTGAAGCCCCTCCACCACCCAAACTCAAGAAAGCTATTCTTGGATCTGTTCCCTACTTGAATAATCTGAAGTCCATTGCAGAGGAAGATGAAGATGAAGAAGGTGTGGAAAAAGAGGGATCCAATTGTGATGTTGATAAGGAAGAAGAGGATATTTAAGAAGATGACAATGATGATACTGGAAAGAAGCAAAACAATAATGTTGATGAATCCAATAATTGTACAAGTCAACAATACAACAAAATAAGGCTTCTGCCACAAACAGAAACAAATCCAAAAAGTTGCATGAATTGACTCAAAATGTGTGTATATTCTATTTATTTATTTATTTTTGATTCATTTTGTGTAGCTAATACTATTCCTAACAACCTCTATTTCACAGTTCGACTTTTTGGTGAAAAGTATCATTAGCTTGGCTGCATGGCTACAGGACTTTAAACAACATGTTGATGCAATAGAAGGTAAAAAGCTGAACCTTTGATTTCTGGTTATGGGACCTGCTGGAACATCAAGTATGAAAGCCGCAGGCGTGCCAATAATGCAAGAGAAGTGAGACATTCATTGAATAAACAGAATCAGGCCATTGTTGACATTATTTAATTAGGTTATTAATGAAATTCCCCATGATGAGTTGCTCAAATTCCAAAATCAGAGTGCCAGGCAGAGCTGCAAACAAAACTGTAGGATTTTGGGCTACTCCAAGGAAATCCAGTTCACCCAATCCAATTGGATGCAAATCAAGCATTTGAATAGTGGGTTTCAAAGTTGAGTTGTGCATGCATGCAGACCATTTTGCAGAAAATATTTTCTGCAAATCCTTCTGCCTGAATTCATTCCAGATTTTTTGTGAATGAATGCATGCAGAACAGAATTCATATTTTTCACTTCCCTCCTCCAAAAAATATACTTTACCCCTTCAATTCAATGTTTTCTACTTTCTGCAAAAAGATCTGCATGCCTGTCAGAGTCTACTTTGAAACCCACTAATGAAGAGTTGAAGGTGAGTGATTATAAAATACTATCAGTATGAATCATATCACTGATCATATTGCCATAATAGCCTTTCAATTTTCTTACCAAGGAAATGGAGGGTGATGGTCCTACTGGTGCTTTAGTGTTGGCCAATTATTTTCAAACAATCAAAGAATTGAAGAAGAAGGAAGCAGCTGGTGCCTGAGAAAATGCCTTTCATCCAATGTATCACAAGATGATAAAAAATCTGGAGGAATACCAGGAATAGTTGCTTGTATGTGAGACCTTGGTCATGGCCACTTTGCTTCACCCTGTCTTCCGACTCGGATTTATTGCTCATTGGTGTCCAGAAAAAGAAAAAGAAGCATGATCACTTCTGGAAAAGCATTTCACCAAGCTAGAGGAACTCCTGAAGAAGATCCAGGACAATATGGAAGAATTAGAGAAGGACACTCCAAAAGTCAATAATTATAATATCTTTGAGTTGTTCAATGCTCCTCCCAATTTCGCAGGAAGCTCAGAGTTAGAGGCCTATGTCAAAAATATGGAACGCTCAACAGGTCCAGCTGCAAATGATCTAAAGAGTGTTTTAATATGGTTAATATTTCTCATTTTGATGCATTTTGATATTGATTTCTTTTTATATTTGTATTATAGGATCATTCAAAGACATTTCCTGTCATATAATCTTTGTCCAAAGACTACTTAGCAACCTCAGAATCATCTTTTTCTTCTGAGCAAATGTTTTCCTCAGAAGCTGATGTCTGCTCCAGTGGTTGTGGAAGTTTGAAGCCACGGAAAATTGAGAGGTGTGTGAGTAGTTATATGTGGCTCAAACAAGGGATTCAAGTAACAGGAAAGTTTGAGAAGTCTAAAAATATTGTCAAGAATTATGTTGATTTCTCTCAAAAAGCTTTGGAAAAATAACTTGGTTTTATATTTTATCTTTTATCTCTCATTTTCATGCTATTATTGTTTATGTTTTGTGATATTCAGGAAAAATTTCAATATATAGATACAGTTTATCAATCATCTTATTTTTTTCTTACATTAATTATAACACTGTTCTCCTCAACTATCATCACTTGGTTAGCTTACCTGTTTGCTGGACTTATGCTAACATGTATTGTTAGCATAGCTGAAGCTACGCTACAGGTTATTGTAGCTGATAAACAAGCTACACTACTTTTTAGCATAGCTTTTTTGACAACTAACACTGCTAAAACACCACTAACAGGAAATCTGGTTAGCGTTAGTTGTACTTTGGGGAGCACAACTAATGCTACACTAACTCCAATTTTTTTTTTCAAAATCATGTAGCGTTAGTTGTCAAATATTGGTGCTAACAATAGCTTTAATGTAGCAGAACTTAATAAGCTAACACTACACTACACTAAAGCTACTGGTAGGGTTGCTGGCCTACCATTTCCCGTAAGCTAGTGATTGTATGCTTTTATATAGATTATGCTTTAACCAAGCACCCCATCTCTACATGACTACCGGCCTCTGACTCAGCTTCCCTTTACTCACTGAATGATAACTCTATCATTCTCACATCACACTACAAACATTTTACATTCCCCCCAAGGGGAATTCTGAAAATTGGCGGGGGGAATTTTGATACTTTTTCAAAAGTTGATCAAGCTGTGCCAAACTGAGCATCCTCAGCCAAAAAAAAAAAAATGTGTCAAACTGAGCAAAAATCATTGGAGAATGTTTTGCTGAGTTTTTATTTTGCGGGCCTTAGACGGGCCTGACCCAAAAGCACATTGGGCCAGCATTGGAGATCATGAGCTTTTCCTGAACACCCCTTGATGTTGGCCCAATGTGCTTTTGGGTCAGGCCCGGATCAGGCCCGTCAAAGGCCCACCGGGCCTTGAAGGCCCGCAAAATAAAAACTCAGCAAAACATTCTCCAATGATTTTTGCTCAGTTTGGCACTTTTTTTTTTTGGCTGAGGATGCTCAGTTTGGCCCACAGCTTGATCAACTTTTGAAAAAGTATCAAAATTCCCCCTGCCAATCTTCAAAATTCCCCTTGGGGGAAATTTAAAATGTTTGTAGTGTCAAGATCATCTCCGTGAGTATTGATTTCAGTCCCTGCTTCCCCTAAACACAAGCCACCAATCAATTTAAACTCCAATAACGCAAAAGAATATGTGTGCCTTAAACTTCAGAACTTCACTAAGTCAATTGGGACTCAACTCATATTTTCTTTGCCTTACACTCCAGAACAGAATGGAAAGGCTGAAAAACTTAATAGGGCACTCAGTGATTACACCACTCAACTTTACCTCATAAATAGTGGTATTGCATGTATCATTGTGTGACATGGATCTTTAACCATCTTCCAAAATTCCGTACACAATTGATTCAATCCATTTGTGGTCTGGGGTACAACCTGTTCCCCAACAACTTTATCCTCTTGGTGTGAAAGCTGACATTCATGTTCCAAAAGAAAACTGGAAAAAAATGGATGATTGTGCTTGGATTGGTTTCCTCATTGGCTATCAAGATGAAAGTCGGGATGGATTTTCTGGAACCCAGCCAATAACCAATATCAGCGGTGGGACGCTACGCTACATGGGCAAAATAGCGTAGTGTAGCGGTCATTTTTTTTTTCGCCAATGCTGTAGCGTTAGCAGCGCTAGAGGGCCGCTACAGGCTGCTACGCTGCGTTACACTACGCTACAGCGCTTGTAGCGGCTATTTTCCGCTACAAAGCGCTGTAGCGCAGCTTAGCGAGGCCTTCTTTTGGCCTTGCTCTGTTAGCGTTAGCACAAAACTGCTAACAGCAATGGCAAAAGCCGTTAGCTGTTAGCGGTTTTACGCTACGGTAACACTACCGTTAGCGTAGCGGCCCACTATTGCCAATATGTTGCTTCTGAATGTGCTAACTTTCTCAATACCTGCAACAAGCTGCTTATCAATTCAGTTTTTCCAGTGAAAATGCATGATGCCCTAGCATTGGGTAAGGTTCCAACACATGAAATATGCTCTGCCCAAGACTCTTTGATTGAAGACATTGGTTATAGCCCCAAAATTGCTATTCCATCAAATCTCAAGCAATCTCTTAAATCTCCTTTGTTGGCGAAGTGGCAACAAGCCTGTCTTACTGAATGGGATCATCTTGGAGACATTGAAGACCAAGGGGATCTCCATTCCATTGGAACCAGGTTTGTTTTTGATCTAAAAAGGAACTCAAGCAGTGAAATTGAAAAATTCAAAGCTTGGTTTGTACTCCAAGGGTTCAAAAAGCATCTTGGTATCAACATCAAATCAAATTTTTCACCAACCGCATCTCTCTCAATGCTTGATTGATTTTTTCATTGTCAGTCTAAAAAAACTTGATTATCAATACTACTGAAGAGAATTTTTGTGAAGGAAGGGATAGGGCTCTGCGACGGTCGGGCTTGAGAAGATTGAATGAAAAGAATAAGCTTTGGATTTAATGGATGGTGATCAGATAAAGGGAGTGATGTTTACTGTACACAATCCGTCTTGAGTCTTGATGATTTGATCTTGTTGAGAAAGGGAAGAAAGAATTTGAACCAAGAGTCTTTGATCTTGAGGATTCTTGTTGAGGTTGAGGAGTATCAGGGCTGATCAGAGCATGAGGATTTATATGACGGAGTTCAAACCTAATTGATCATAGTTCAACCTTATCACTAGCGGTTAGGTTTAAGGAGCAGGGAGTGAACCGGGTAAAGAGACAGCGCACCAGCAGCGGCTTGATGGTGCGCTGAGACATGAAAAACTCAACACAATCAAGTTCAAATGGTCAATAAATTATTTTGATGTGACTGGTGCATTTGTCCACAGCCCAATCAAAAAAACAATATAAATCAATCTGCCAGTTGAATTTTTTCCTCATCTTGCTGGCAAGGTGCTCAAGTTGAAAAAAGCTCTATATGGGACTTGTCAAGCAAGTTGGTGTTGTTGGAAACATTTCAAATAACTACTGGATGGATGGGGATTTTCTTGTGATGAAGTAGAGGAATGTGTCTACAAACTCCTAAAATATAAACACATTGTGATCATCTGGTTAAATTTTGATGATGGAATTATCTTTTGAAACTCCAACAACCATCTCAAGATCCTCTCTGAAAATTTAGAACACTCTCTTGATTAAAATGGCTCAACACTCCAGGCAAGATTTTTTCAAGCTCAAATGTGGCTTGAACAGAATTTCCCTTTCCCAACCCTTCTGCTTGACCAAATGTTGTCCAAATATGACCTTGAATTTGGCAATACTCACATAAACACTTACACACCACTCATTGACTCTAACCTTGTCAGTTCTGCTACACTGCCTGAAGATGCCACTCAATTTCAATCTTACATGGATCACTCAATTACCTTGCTCTAGGAACCTGCCCAGAAATTTCACACTCAGGAAACTTTCTTGTACACTTCAGTTCATGTGCAAACAAAACACATTGGAACACTCTTCATCATCTGATCTGCTACATTCACACCACCAGAAATAAAAAACTTCTTCTTTGTCCTGATGAATCTCAATTAACATCCTGGTCTGACGCAGGCTGGGGTGGAGATTTTACCGCTCAACATCCAGATTTATCATCAAATGTTTTGGATGCCCTATTGCTTTGGCATCACATTGCCAATAGGTTTTCACTAAGTAAACATGCGGAGCCAAGTCTATTGCTCTTGGTAGTACAGTGGACTTCACCTTGTTCCTACTAAAATTATCCATTCAATATTCCCTGCCTTCCAATGTGAATTCATGTGTGATAACAGAGCAGCGGTCTATATTGTTGAGTCAGACAATGGTTCCAAGAGTCACCTCAGGAGCATTAAGACAAACTTCTTTTTTTAATGAAGTGGTTTGTGCCAATGAAATCCAACTCAAGTGGGTCTCAACCAAAGAGAAAATTGCCAATTTCCTTAGCAAACCCTTGGGTGCTCAATAGCATTGGTACCTAATCAATTCTCTTTTGGTCAACCATCCAATTCCAATCCAATCACACCTTGATGGTGGTCTCACCCAATTTTTTTCTTCTTCATATTATTTGTCTCTGATTCTTTTTCATTTCTCAATTCATCAATTTCTTTTTTTTTTTTTCAAATAATGCTTTTCCGCAATAAAAAAAAAAAAAAAAAAAAACAAGTACAACAACAACAAACATCCCCACTCAATTTTCTTCTTTATTTCTGATTTATATTTTTTTTTCTGATCTCTTGTTCTCTTTTCTATTCTTATTGGACTATGGTTGTTGGTGGTGTGGAGTTTGAGGGGGCGTGTTGAGGGTGTACAAACTCCACATCTGGAGTCTCGCGGGATATATCATCCATCACTGGGAAAGTAATAAAATCATTACCCTTTGCCCGCATTTTCCATGTCATTCTGCTAGTCGTCAAGTGATGTATCGCGATCAATTTTCGATGTTGGGGGAGGGGTAAATGTGAGCTTAACCAGGCCCTGTGTCGCACCGAGAGGTCGGCCTAACTTAACACAAGCCCCTCGATCGGAGGGCCTGGTGACCTTGGCTGGCGCAAAGCGCCCCTCCGCGAAGCGGAGTTCGCGAGCCTCTGAAACGAGGGAATTGTATTAAGCTAGGAGGTCGGCGCAATGCGACAGGTGCTTTCCCACTCGCGGCGCCCGCCAGTAGGAGAGGGACTTGTGTCAAGTTCGGGCTAAGTGGCGGCACCCGCCAGTAGGAGAGGGACTTGTGTCAAGTTCGGGCTAAGTGGCGGCACCCGCCAGTAGGAGAGGGACTTGTGTCAGTTCGGGCTAAGTGGCGGCACCCGCCAGTAGGAGAGGGACTTGTGTCAAGTTCGGGCTAAGTGGCGGCACCCGCCAGTAGGAGAGGGACTTGTGTCAAGTTCGGGCTAAGTGGCGGCACCCGCCAGTAGGAGAGGGACTTGTGTCAAGTTCGGGCTAAGTGGCGGCACCCGCCAGTAGGAGAGGGACTTGTGTCAAGTTCGGGCTAAATGGGGCTCCTCACGTGTCGCGTAAGCTGCGTTGTGGCAGTACTTGGGCGTGGTGTGCTTTTGAGAGCAGGAAATCTATTAACATGTCACTTAGAACAAGCTTAATTCTTGAGACATTTGGGGAAGACATGAGTTTTTTTGACCGATGGAATGAGGAACAGGAAATGGGGGTGAAAGCGGGCGTTTTGCTAAAATAACACGGGGGTTTGGGGGGTGACGGTCCTTTAAAGAGGGGGCACCATGAGACAATGGAAAAACTAACTACACGTGGAGGTAATATGATAATGTCCTTTTGGTTTTTCGGTTTTTTGAGTAGGTTTATTTTGTTTTTGTCATTTCTTACCCTAGCAGAGGGAGGAGTGAAAGGATGAAATTTCAAGCATTTCCGAAATGTAGGATAATGTCGAGAATATCGAGGGGCTAGATAATCATTCATGGTTCAAGGAATGTTCAAGTGAAGGTAGGCATTGAGCATTTGATGTTCTGGAGTTTGATCTCGTTAAATTCCGAGGAGGTCCGTGTACCAGTAGTTTCAGAGACTCGAATGGAGGATTCCCCATTTTCGCTCGCACTGTTTTGATGCTGCGGACTGGGTATATCCTGCTCACCAGCCTGTTTTGGTGCGAACACACTGGAGAACTAAGCAACTTTTCCTATCAGAGGTGTGATGACTGTCGCGTGGGGAGCTTTGGGAGCAACGTTTGACCAGGATGTGCCTTTTCAGAGCGTCTTGCGCGCAAAAGCTTGTCGCAAAAGCTGCAGGGAAAGGCTAACAAGTTGGCAAAAGATATCAGTTTTTTTTTCTTTGGACGGGTAGCAGCAAGTTTTGCTTACGTTTGATGTCCAAATGGATTCGCGAGTGCTTTTCAAATCGTGATTGCGACTAAAACTGGCTCCACATTTATCGCATTATAAGGTCTGTCCAAGATAGGCGCAGGGGTTTTAGTCATAAGGTTTTGTTGAAGCTTTGCATGTACATTGGCGGATATCAGCGTAACATGAGGGTGCGAGACGTGTCCTCTTGGATGCACCAGGTCTGGGGTCATCAAATGGAGGGTGAGAGCAATGCGGTCGTCGTATGGAGATGGGTAGGGGGTATCGAGACTTGAATGGAATGGGGGTTGGTAAGGCGTGCTGTAAGGTAAATACATCTCTGGGGCTTCTGCTGAGTATTCGCGTGGTAGATTTTCCTGTCGTCTGTGAGGCTGTAGGTTGAGAAGAGGCGCTGGAAGCCATGGAGTTCATTCTGATACGTTGAGCGGGCTCCACATGGTACTTGATGCTGTCGCTCTCATGGTGAGAGGTGGATTGTAGTTGTCAAAGAAGCTCAGTTGGTGGTGTAGGGTTTGGCGTTTTCGTAACTTCTTTCGAGCACGCTAAGGTCTACGCCGTGAGGGGATGGTGCGTTGGGGACAGAAAAATGCGCGCTGCGTAATCTGAAGGAAAGTCCGGCGCGGTGACGGAGACGAGGGCTCGGGTCGGGTTTGGACTCTGCTTGATATTTAGAATCACAATTTAGAGATCGGAAGGTCAGCGGAGATTCTGCCTTGAGGGTTAGTGCTTGGAACAAGCGCCTAGAAGGCAAGAAGAAGATGTGAACCTTTGGAATTTTCCCAGGAAACACCAAGATTGATCGAATTTTCGCCAGGCATGACGTGATTCATCGTACAGATGGCAGTAAGGCAAAAGATTGGGTGGAGATATTCTGAAGCAAAGTCTTGCGCTGTGCAGTAATTAGGAAAACACCTTTGGTGATGAGGCAGTGGGTCGGAAGAAATGCGACGTAGAGAAGTTCCAACTTCAGTGTCTACAGGGAGCAGGAGCGATGGAAGGTGAAGGGGTTTGTTTGAAAAGCGCCTTCCACAAATACTGAGTGGATACAATGATTGGAAAGTCGAATGGCGAAAGAGACTGAGTAAATACTGTGTATGGGCTAGGGAGGAATAAAGCTACGGCGACTTTTACCCAGCCAGGGCAAGACGGATAATTATATACAACATCCATCCTAGAATTTGTTGGCTCTAAGGAACAAAGTAGGTATCACCACATAGCACACTGAGCACCCTAGTGACTGGGCTGTATTTGGAGCATCAGGTTCCCTCAATTTTTCGTCGCTTGATGAATTCTAAGGAACCTGATACAGCTTTACAGTTTCCAATTGCAACCAGTTCTTAATCTGGTTATATCGTTTCCACAAATCGTCTGTACATCCTCCGGCCGTAGAATGCCAGACACAATGACGCTCATGCATGCGGGTAGGCAGTCATCGGGCAGCATCGAGCCATCAGGCGACGATTATTTTAAAATACATATTTAATACAAAAAAACGAGCTTTCGTAAAATAGATCGTACACCACGTCTGTACATCCATGTGTTACCATCTTCCTCCATCCTCTACGAATCCCTGACAAATTCTCCCAACTCTCAAGACATGTGCACGGGTCAGTCAAGCTTCATTCTCCGGCCGAGACTCCTCAGTTCTTTCGACCCGGAGGAATCTGCGTAGATTTCAAGTTCGAACCGTTGAGCCCGGGAGAGCAGCACTGAGCAGCCGCGAATGATAAGGTCCGCTCTGTAGCCCGCGTGCCCTCGGACCCATCGGTCGGTCGGGGAGACGGACCAAGGGGAAGAGCCATCGTTTCTTCCTGCGCTCGACCGGACCGTAGCTACATATCTTGGGTCCTGATCCCATCGTGCACTGCTTTTGTGTGGGGAGTAGAGGAAGAACAGACAAGAAATCAGGTTCTTTTTCAATTGTTCCTTACCAACGTTTGTCATGGATCACGTTTCTACGGAAGCCCATAGGGGACACGAATCAACTCACGCATTTTCCAATTTTCGAAAAACGCATGCGGCGCAAATACAGAATACAACCCTAAAACAAAACAATTCCGTAAGAAAAAATTTCTGTAATACTCACCCAAACACTTCATGTACTGATCCGCCTCGTGCTCCAACAGCCCCAACATGTACATCCGATGTATGCAATGGAACAATGGAAGAACTGGTCAAGTTTATGAGAACTAAGAGAATTTCATTGATTACAATCAAGAACAGCAACTTATTTGACAACCTCATACAAGCTTTTTCTTCTAAAATAAATAAACAATTGAGTAAATCATGAGAGTTGATTTACCTAAGAGCAGATGGGATGTCCCTTCGCGCTGGCTTATGTTTTGGTGATGGGCTCAGAGAGCTGGACGGATAAGGAAAAGGATAAAAGAAAAATGGGAGTTGAGGGAGATTGGAATAGGAAGACTGATGAGATAAGTGGAGCCAAGAATCTTTTTCAGCCCAGAGCTGTAATGTCAGTGGCCTATACCATCTTTATGGCTATAGTAGATATCCAAGACCATCTACCTGTTTTCTTTGTCTTTACTCGACTTAGTTTAGTCGTTCTCGCAGACTACTGGTGGCTGCTAGGCGATTTTATTGTTGGGAGGACTGCCAACAACAACACACACCATCAGCTGGTATTCTATTTTCTGATAGTCTATTACTTTCCCGCATGCTTACCTGGAAGGTCGATTGCTAATGCGGGCAGCTAATCTGGCTAACGGAGGAAACTTGTTGCATCTAATGTGAGGTCACACGGCTAAAATCAGCTGAGGCTTATGCTGCTTAGATGGGTGCACTTTAAGTACTCACCCATCCTGTCCTTGGGAACAATTTTAAGAAAATCTGCAGGTCAGTGATGACTCTAAGTGGGTGAGTGCAGCTGCTGCTGCTCACCTGAGATTGCATGAGGCAATGTGGCTCCTCTGCAGATCCTGTTATCTGAGGATGATCCCTTGCCTTGAATCTGACCCTAGGACACTTTTTTGTTCCCATCAATTAATGTTCTGGTGATCTCCCTCCTGGTCACCTAATCACAGGGCTGGCAGGACTCATGAACCACTATTCATGGTGATCAAAAACAGGCTGCTATTTTTAGACACCCAAGACCTTGTGAATGTTTTGCCGAAATCAAGAATAGATTGAGAAATACCCATTTCAATATGGGGTGATGATGATTTCCCCTGCACTGTATTTGAGAATAAGTATGCTGAGTATGTCATTGCCTTTCATACTATTAACCCAGGTCAAAATAATTGCTTTGGACCACTGAGTATGTGCAAAACCTTTGCTTTCCTGATTATATGAAATTTAGCTATAAATTTAAACACTGAAAAAGAAATATCATAAAAATGTTAAAAAACCTCTTTTTCACTCTTGATAACCCTCCCCTGATGAATTCTTGCAAGCGCTTGTGCATCAAACAAATCACAGCTTATTCTATCACCATATAGATCTCTGTGAAAACATGTTTGAATTCCATTTTGATTGGATTAAAGGACTGATTGCTAGAAATAAAAACCAAACTCAAAAGAAGAAGAAAATTCAACAATAAATATTGAAACAGTTCAAAAATCAGAGAAGAAGGAAAAAATTGGCAAGAGAGCATACACCAGGAAAAATTTGACCTGAATACATGTCAGGTGATGTGAAGCTACCAAATTGATTCAATTCAAATCAATTCAGTAGCTTCACGTCACCTGACATGTATTTAGGCCAGATTTTTCCTGGTGATACTGCTGAAAGAAATATTGATAATAATATTGAGACTAGTTTTTTGAGAATATGTAGATGCAAAGGAGAAGGAGTCTAAAAATAAAAATCAGAAATAAAGAAATAAAGATTCAGTTTTCTAGAATCAAATAGAATGAAAGGCAAGAGAAAAGAATAGAGGAAAAACAAACATTGGGAAAGGAATCTATCAGCCTGCCTGATGCCAAGGTTTAATCCTTCTAGTTACAGGAGTAGAAAATAGCTAAAAACATAATAATAAAAGTCATTTCTTGTGGAAAGCTTTGAGAATTTAAAAATTTTATTTGAGGGTTGTATCCAATTTTATTGGGATAATGAAAAAAGAATTGAAAAAAATATACACCAGGGCTGTTTCCGTGGCACTTGCATGCAAGTGCTTTCACTTCATTTTCTTGAATAACCTGTTGGTAACTTGTGTGACATTGGTGTGAAGTACATTACAAGTCAGGTTGAACTCAAGATCAAGTTGCTTGTAACTTGTGTTGATGTCAAGCTCAACAATCAACCTGATGTGTTACCCAAGTCAAGCTGTTATCATCCTCTACTCATGAATAAGTGAGATCTTCATGCCATCTGACAAAAAATAGGCTATATTTTTGCCTCCTCCAATTTCTATTTAAATCAGATTTCAAGTCTCAAGATACTGTTTAGGATCATAAGTAAAATGATGTGATTCATGCTGAAGTCTGTATGTGTTTTATTGAAATGATCATGGCTCATATCATCTTTGTCACCATTTTATGACCTTGATATTCTTTTTTGATGTTTTGATCACATTGAGAATGTGGATGAAAGCCTTGCTAGTGAGCCTTCATCAATTTATGAATCCAAGT
>SMGU01007214.1:0-13228 GCA_004348175.1 Puccinia novopanici
GGGGGTGAGAGTAGTCTGACTCCTGAGAGAGTTGGTTATCCAAGGGGGGGTGTGGGAATAATAATTCTGTCCTATCTGAGGATATCCAGGGTTGATGTCATTTCCAGAAGAGTGTGAGAGGGGGTATTGCCAATTCTGGAAGCCAAATGAGGGTTGTGGGGTGTGCCAAGAAAATGTGGGCAAATCTGGTGTCTGTGCTGAGCCATGGTAATTCTGGGGGTTAAGTCTGGATCCTGGGTCTAAGTCTGCTGATTATTCCTCTAGAGCCTGTTGATCTGTCCTTCTGAAAAGTGGGAAATTGAATATCTTGAGAACCAGTGGGAAATCCAATATTCTGTAAGAGGGTGACCTGGGGTAAAATGGGCTTCTGATCCTGATTCTGGGCTGATAACTGGGAAAATCTGAGTTCATTGGGCTTGAAGGCTGAAAATTGAGATCACCACACCGTCAAGCTGACCACTATTAAATCGCCAATCGTCAAATTGACTGTCATCCCCCTGCAAGCTGTCGAGTTGACGGGTCCCACAATTTGCTGAAGAGTTTGTGTTTTGTTGCTCGGATTTCAGCTGTTGATGCATTTCTGACTGTACGTGCTTCCATACACTTTTTGTTGACCTTCCATTGCAAAGATTGCAAATATATTTAGGAACTCCAGCGGTCTCGTCTTCAATCGAAACATTTCATCAAATCAACAGGATGGCCTCTCTCTCGCAGAACCAAGACACCTCACCTGACCAATCCACATCAATTCCGCTCCTGACCTGGCAAGGCATCCTTATATTAACGTGAGTCAAATTTAACTGATTGTTCAAACCGTATGTGAGAGTCAATTGCCAATTATCGGAGACAATGTGATATTGCAGCTCACAAGTGGAATATAAGAAGGAGAACGAAGACACCCCACATCACCCAACCCATCATCAGCAAGTTATACCCAACCTACCATCCTCGTCCCAACCTCATATCCTTGGCCACACATCAGATACCACTGTTATACCACTGTTACAAGTTTCCAACCTCGGGACCCCCTTAGATACGACCTACCCCCAAATGAACTCAATCCGACACATCAACCACCTCCTCAACACAGGTGGCCAAGCCACTCCATCCCACCCGCTTCCAGGTGCTCATTGCAATCTAACCACCCCGAACCGCTTGTCTCCTGCCCCTAGTGTGATACACAACCAACCAGCAGGTAATGGTGAGTTGAATCATCCCTCCAATATAAGAAACCCCAACTAATCCCTAAATTGTTTGTATATCAACCAATGTAGCTCGCTATAGCCCCATAACCCCGCGACAGCCTCACCACCGCCCCTCCTTTCAGCAGCCTTGTTTGGCCAGTGTAACTCAATCATCCCATGCAGGTGAAGTACATGTTGAGCCAGATCATCACCACCATGATCATGTGGCCAGTGTTACAACCCCTTTGCCTGAAACAGAAGAGCCGGGCAAAGAGTTTGGAGATTTTGCTGACTACTCTCAGATCATGGATGACCCTAACTTCGACCTGCCGGACTTGACTGCACCAAACCATAATGTTACTCCAAATAACCGACATTTTCATGAAGATAAAAGTCACGCAGTCACCCCATCACTCTCTGATCAAGACAGTGCAGTCGTGGCCTCATTTGCGAAACTCTTAGGCATTCCAGCCGAACACAAAGCCTTGATACATCAGCTTTGTTGTGTAGGTCCATGTCTCACTTCCACTCACACTCATTAATCCAATTGACTGACATCATTTTACTAGATCCCACCGGCTCATCAACATTTCTGGCAGGTGTGCCTCTTGGTGTCACTTCAACAAAAGCACACATCACTTCCTGTAACCCCACCACCAAATCCAGTTGCTGGGGTAATGGCACGACACTCTCGCAATCATGTTTTCCCCCCTGGAGTGCAAGTGAGTAAATTTTAACTACACACGCAAAGTTCTTTTGAACTAATACCATGTTGGATCTGAAAACAGAGCCGCTGCCGCGCACAAATTCGCGAGTTTATGTTGGATTTTGTCTTGAAGCATACACTCGGATTCAAGATAGCAATGGTCGTTCCCTGCAACTTTCTTCGCTTCCGATGATGAAAGTGAGTAAGCATGGCATGTAATAATTGAATGAACCAGCTGATAATGTCCATATATTGCAGGCCTGGATCATGGGGCAATCAACTGCGTTCCAAGCAGATTATCTCCCAGCTGGATTTGGAGATGGAGATGCTGAGGCTATCTCTACAGTGGTAGGATTCCTTTGCACAATGGTGAAGCACGAACGTACCTTAGTACGCAACTTGGTGAGCCCAGCATCAGTTCTCAACATAAAATCAGGGGGTTTCAAACCTCCTCGATCCGTGATGCAGGAGGATTGAGGCAGGTTCCAGGGAGGGATTTTTTGCCCGCCAATATCAGACCTGCACGTCCCCATGTTTGAGCGCCCCAATTTAACCCGGACTTGCTACAAGCTTCCAGGTTGGGCAGTCCAGGAACTCGGAACTGGTGCAAAACCAGTTTTATCCACTGGTTCGGGTTCCTGGCAATGCGGAACCGGAACAAATTTCAAGGGCTGTACAGGCCCCAAAAGTGGACTTGGATTTTTTCAAGCATTCAAGCGGGCCATCCCGCCAGTGGTGGGCGACTTACTTGCGGCGGAAACTCACTCATCACAGGCCATCAAATACCAAAGATTGTGGCAGCAACTCACTCACCACAGGCCATCAAATACCAAAGAAGCAAGCAACACCCCCTTTGCCATACCCAGGAAGCAAAGAAGGTACGCACAGCCCCCCTTGATATTCTATTCCTCTATAATTCTGACTGACTCTCCGGTTAAAAAATATACATACACATATTTTCCTTTGAACGTCAGGATTTGTGGTGCTCACATAACTAACTCCCCCTCCGCCTTGCTTCACCTGACGGTCCCCTGGTGCTTGTATACACTTGCCCTCTCTGGCTGGCATATTCTTGGACGCCGTGTGACCTGACGTGTTCTTGGGTGTAACTATCTGTGGTCTCTGACTCCGCCGCAACAATTTAGAAGTCATTTTCTTGCATCAAAACTAGTAATTCAAGCTCCAAAAAAAAAAAAACAAGATTCACAATGGTCCGCACATCAATGAGAAAGCACATGATTACTTCAATCCAGAATGCAATAGATGATGATATGGTGTTACTAGCAGTCAATATGTCCATGGAAGACAATTATTACTCAGATGAGGAAAGTGATGAAGAATTGAATGATGTTGCCAGCACTCTCAACCAAATAGAAGACAAAGCACGTGCCCTTCTGTCAATCTTGCTCCATCGTTATCTCAAACCACGTGTCCCAATTGAGAAAGCTCCACACATCAGTGAATTCCTGTTACACCGCCTTGATGATAAGCAATTCAAGCAAGAGTTTTGAATGCGCCGAGCACCTTTTTTGAATCTCTGTGACGTCATCAGGGCCAACTCAGTTTTTGAAAATAATGCTAATAATCACCAACGTCCGGTAGAAGAACAACTGATGGTTACCTTGAAGAGGCTTGGCTGCTTTGGGAATGGTGCTTCAGTTGGGATGCTAGCTACATTCTTCCGAATTGGCAAAGGGACCGTGGAACTCCATACCAACCGTTGCATCATGGCCATCATATCCATTCAAGATAAATTTCTCACCTGGCCAAATGCTGATGAACGTCAAGATGTTGCTGAAGGTTTTGAAGCTCAAGGATTTAAAGGCTGCATTGGTGCAATTGATGGAATTCTGATGATACTTCAAAACAGACCAGAAAGAGATGGTCCAGACCATTATAATTGCAAAGGCTCTTATGGAATCGCTACTCTTTTGGTCTGTGATAGCAACAAGAAGATACAATATGTCTCTACTGGGTGGCCTGGATGTTCTCATGATCAACGCCTCATGTCCAATTGTGGATTGACAAAAACACCCTGCCAATTTTTCTCCAACGTTCAATACTTGTTGGCCAACTCAGCGTTTACTGCCACTGTCCACACTGTTCCTGCATTCAAGAGGCCTCAGAATAATGTTCTCACCGACGAGAAACATGCTTTCAATCGCCATCTGTCAGGAGTACGTGTTGTGATTGAGAATTGCATTGCACTATTAAAAAATTGATTCCAAAGCTTGAAGGGGTTGCAATTGCAAGTGTCAAACAAGAAGGATTTGATTCGGATTACTTGTTGGATAACTGTGCGTGACATCCACTGGAATTTAGCCCTTACTGCTGTTGTGCTGACATGAGAATCTTTCAGGCATGTGCGGTTCTCCATAATTACCTGATTCTTGAGGCCATAACCAATATTGACATCCTAGTAGACTCACTTGAATCACAAACACGGGACCCTCCTGATAATGAAGTTAATTCTGGAACAGCAGCTTGTATCAGGAAGAGAGAGTAGGTTATGGAACTTTCTTTATCCTTCAGAAACTCATAGCAATGTTTTTATTGTTAGATTTACTACAGTCATTATATATTATATCTGTTTGGTGCCTTGCGACTGAATTACTTGAATGCTGGGCCAACTGGGCCAACCTCAGATAGGGGTTTGGTAGATGACCACAAAAGAAATGAAAAGAAGCAACATTGAGAAAAAAATCGATATAATTTTAATCAATAATAAGAATCTGATTCAGGAAACATGACTGATCCATACTCCTGACTCTCTTCAAGAATCTTGAAGACCTGCGGATCTGTCTTGATCATTGCCATGTCTTCAGCAATAAGTTCTGCTGCTGTTTCCGGAACAAAAACCTTGCGCACAATGTAATCAGGTGAGAGAGGATAACACAAGTGAGTTGTGTGACCAAGACATGCTTCATTGAGGAACATCCGGATGAGGGTGCGATATATGACCTCAAAGCCATGGACTCCATAGCTGTGAGAAGTGGCTAAGTAAGCGTTTTGCTGATCTCTTCCATGTTAGTCAATGGTGGACTTACTATCCTGTTTGCTCCATTGAAAAGGATCCCAGCTCATAGTAGACGCTTTGGGCCTTACGCCCACCAAGCCTTTCCCAGGTATCCTTTGCTTTTTCCAAGAACACTGATGGGACCTCCCCCTTCATGACCCCATATAATTGCTCACAGAGGCGTTCAACTCTGGTCTTCAGGTAGTCAAAGTCAATGGCAGTAGGCCAGCCCCGCGCAACTCCTTTCGGTATAATGTCCGTCTCTGCGCAGTGCATCTGACAGTAATCTGCTTTCAGATGAAACTGACAGCAGAAGGGAGATATCAGTGTGCAATCTCTTTGGTAGTGGTTAAAACACCTACAGGTAGATGCAAACCGACTCGATTTGCTCCTGCAAACCGCTGGTGTGCCTCCGGCCTCGCCATGAGGTAGATACCGAGTTTCTTCAGCTCGGGGGAGGGATTCGAAGGGTACGGCCCATCACAAAATTGACAACGGTCACCTGAATAAATATGCCAAATGTTAATGGAACTGGTCGAAAGTAAAATCATGAGACCACCAAGCGCCAAAAAGATAATACCTTCCCAGGAAGGATCATTTGACGGATTGTCATCATTGGTTAGGTCAGGGGAAGCGGGCAGGGGGGTAACCTCACAAAACGCAGGGTGGATCATTGCGTTTGCAGAAGCCTCTTGCAACGACAGTCCAGCCGCAACAAGATCATTCTTCATGTTGTGCAACAGGTCTACTGATGGTGGTGTTCCATCATCAATTGTCAACGCAGGGGAATTGGCTGTAACTGGGGTTGAGAGGATCTCCTCAGCTGGGTCTGCCTCCATATGCGCCTTTGAATTGTTGGTGGAAAGCTGAGCAGATGTCCGACGTGAATCCAATGGAGATTTTGCTAAAGATTTCTCGGTCGGCTTTCTGTGTTTCTTTTTCTTCTTTTTGATGAGGCATTTGGGGAAGTCAATCCGGCATTTGAGAAGGTTAAGAAGTTTGTTTGCCATCTTGTTAGCTCACAAAGATGGCCTCGCGTTTGGTAGTGTGCCAACTTGGGGTCGCGCGCGTACTGGGTTGCAGTTTCATGTGGGCACACATGTATTTGTGGTTTCAAAAACTTGTTGATTATTCCAAACTCACAAAATGCAAACACCAGCTTATCAGGAAAATCATAAAAAAAATGGGTCCTAAGAGAAAGAGAAGCAACATGAATGAGGAAATAAAAGAGACAAAAAAAGATCAAGTGGAATTAGGAAGAGGCGCTGTCGTCAGAGTTGTCTGAGTCGTCGCTATCAGAAATGTCTAGTGAATCAGGAACCTGGTCCCTTTGCAAGAATTGTTCTGCAAAAAATTTCTCAATGTCCGCGTCTGAATGCCCTAACCTCTTGAGCCATTCCATGAATTCGATACAGGCCCGAATCTGTTCAGTCTCAGCATGTTGTCATTTGATGAGAGATTCCATTTTGGCGAGCTTAAGTTGTTCTTTTTTGAGCTTAATTTTTTTCTTTTCTCGCTTGTCCCGCGCCGCAAAACACTTGTTGCAGTGATCAAAGCTGTCAGTCAGAACCTTCTCCAGGCGAGTGGCATCAGCACCTATGATTATTTGGGGGGAGGAAGATGGAGAGTAAGGGGAAAGAAAAAGGATCCGATATGGAAGGTGAGCTTAGCTGAGGAAATCCAAGAACACCCACAAAAGGAGGCTTACTCTTTGCATTGGGTTTCCTTTTAGAGCTTGCCCCGCGATTTGTGGGTGTACTGGCTGCAGCCAACTCATCTCCGTCAACAGGGGCGCTCCCAGCTGCTTGGGTGTCATTCGATTCTGGATGGTTGGGCAGGGGCTTGGGTGGGTTGAATGGGGGAGGCAGATCTGCCTCCTCATCTTTGTCGGTTGTTGAGGTACTCAAAAGATTCGGCACCGACAAGTCGGTTGACTCGCGGGTGACTGGTGGGTTTGCACAGGTGCACAGTGACATTATTGGGTCAAGTTCATCCCAATATCGGCAACGCTTTGTGATAGCAGCTGAATAGGGAATCATGGAATACATCAGTCAGGCACAACAGAAAATATTACAAAATATTATCATATTCTCTTACCTGGTATGGTGGTGGTGCCATCTTCAATATCATCATCTAATATGCCAGCGCCGGAGCCTCGCAGAAAGTCGCACGCCTTGCCGTATGACGTCTGCAACTCCTGGATTTTTGTTTGAATTCCCTTAACATCGCGGTGAGTAATTCCGGCAGCATTCATCTCCATGAGGATTTCGTTCGCAAGAGTTGTTTTGGTAGCCCCGCCCTTGTTGTCGCCTCGCCAACGTTGGTAGTTGCCTTCGGTGGTGAGCCAATCGAGTAATATGTGGATGCTCGACTGGCCGTCTTTGTCATCCTTGTCCCATAGGATGGCGGGCTTCTTTCTTTTGGCCGGGTTGGGCTGGCTGGCTTGAGATGCGGGGGGGTTTCGCGACGCTGAGTGGGTGGATTTTGGTGGCATTTCGTTGGTTGGTTGGTTGGGAAAAAAAAATTGAAGGAAGGTTGCTGGCCGCCGGGGAATTTCTCGGGATGGCGGGGGATGGGGAAGATTGGGGCAGAAAACAGGCAAATCGGGTTTCTGCCCCTGGAGCCTGGCACCTGAAACACACCACCTGGACCAGTTTGGGCAGAAGGCTGCCAGGAGGTGCAGGTCAAAAAATCAGGCCAGATTTTCACCTGATTTTTCGGCCTGCCTGGCGGCCTGGAGGTGGTTTGAAACCCCCTATCTAACATAACTAACATACCACCTCACCAGATTCTGACTAACATCAAGAGGGACATGGATCACCCCTCATTAGGCACGGTTCCCAAAATTTATGACCTGTTTTTTGTTATTGATCGAGGATTCCGAACCCGCGATACATTTCGAACATCGGCGGAGGTTGAGAGGCTGATGACAACTCCTCTCAAGGTCCGGTTGGCCTTGTTACGAATGATTACAGCTCACCACTTCCTTCACCGACCCCCCGGCGAGACTGCATCCCAATGGGAGGTGATCAACGATCAGCTGGAGCAGCTCAGAACTTGGGGGCTAGTTCAAAAGCAAGCGTAAGTCCGCCTCATATATAATAAACAAGGCATAGAACTGACACATTGAAAGCAGTTTTGCCATACTGTTGACTCGCTTGGACCGACACTTATTTAACGGCAAGACAATGATTGAAGACATTGACCCTGCACGAATCCAACTGCCAACTCCAGGTGAAGTTGAAGAACTGCGTGCATCGTTGGCTACACAGGGTGACGCAGCTCTCAGCCAGCTTCTCAATGCCGAAAGTGCTAGTGTATAGCACTAGATCCCCCACGGGATTCTCCCTTTTCTCTGCTACTCCTCACTCATTCCTTTCTTTTATTGCTTGGTGTGTGGACACGTGACTCAACATTCATTTCCTACTCCCCTACTCCCCCCTCGTTCCTTCCTTGTATTGCTTTGTGTGTGGACCGGTGACTGAAGATAACATTGCACATGTAATTACAAGTCCATATAAATGAACCGCACAAGAAGCTAACCTGAGGGAAACGTGAGAATAAATAATCGAGAAGAAAAAAAAAACCCCAAAAAAAACAAACAAAAAAAAAACCCGAAAAAAAATACCAAAAAAAAACCAAAAAATAAAGCGAAAAAAAAGGCGCCGAGTTGCCATCGAAACATGGTCAATCCGGTGGCCAGCTGACCGCATACGGTCAACCACTGCGCAGGCCGTGGGTATAGACATGACGGTGACCGGCCGTGCAGGCCAGTTTCACAGCGGGGAGCGGGCAGTTGGGCGGATAGCTGACGGTCCGCCGCCTGTCGCCTTTTTCGTCAACTTGCCGTAGTGCCTGGGGGCCGCGCCTCGCCGTCAGCAGTTTCTGCAGGGAGTTAACGGCAAGTCGACGCCCCAGGTCGCGGTAATTTGACGTCGGTATGCGCCCGGGGTGTACATATTTGAAACGGTGGTCAGAATCCAGATTCAGTTTTCTGGATGCGGCTCCCACCAAAGATTGGCGGTACCCAGTGTCGACGACTGGGCTGGTATGGCCAACATATTCCCAACTAAAAAAAAAAAAAAAAGGTGTTGTGAAGTGTTATTATGGGGAAAATCTTCGCCAAGATAGAGGCATATTTGTATTCTACCCTAGTTTCGATGTCTTCCTGGTACATAAATGATTCACTTCGTATTTCGTAATGCTTTCCAGGTACTCACAATGTTGCATCAGTGGATGACCATCTGCGTTTCTAGCATCCCACAGTCACTAAGCCCTGTATCTGAGCCAATTGTCATGGGTGGATGAGACGCCAACTGGCAAAATTCGTCCAGTGCAAGCGATTACTTTCTAGTCCCTATAACAAGGCCTGGTGTCCCCCGGATTGGGTCGATATTCAATCCATACATCAGAATCGAAATGCTTGGATGAATAATTGGTAATCTGCGCCGGCGCCGGTGAGCATATTCCGGTGCCAGTGGGAAAATTGATGTCTGTCGGGACCCGGCCGGCAGAGCTTACTCACTCAGCTGAAGTGGAGATTTGTCTGTGTTTGGCTCTGCGAAGAGTTTTTTCTACACGCATCAGCTCCGTCTTGGTTGCGATGCATTCAGATCCACTCTTGGCACATGATGGATCACCATCGATTCCTATTGCGACTGTCCATTCATTCAGTGGGATCGAATAGGATCCATTCTGTGCTGATTTTGAGTGAGAGGGCTGCCTGCAAAGTCACGTCGAATGATCAGCTATGTAGATCTACAGCAACGCGCGACAAACACGATGGGTTATTTGGCCCAGCTCATGTTTTGGAAGGGACGAGATGTATGTATAGGATGGAAGTGATTGGGCCTTCTTTCGAGTGCCAACAACCACTTTCAAAACTTTCCCGCCCGATACAATTTTTTCCTCATACCACGTCGGAAACCGTGTGGAGAGAGGTGTTGTTTGTCGTTCACACCCCTTCGGCAGAGCCAGTGTTTGGGAGTTTCTACAGACAGTTGCTAACGGGACCAATTCTGCTGCCTGCGAGCCCGGCATTCACACTGCTCAACATCTGGATAAGCCTACCCATGCCGGCCCTAGTATTTAAGTCGGGCCATTCACTCCCTCCCTCAGAACTCACCCGGTTCCGTGAATAGCGCTTATACGCACCCGCTCAAGCAACTCTTGATGCCCTGCGACGATTAACGATTATTACTATAATTTTTATTATCCATTGATTGATAGCCCTCGAATCCCGTCTTAAGAGAGTACTTCACGGAACGCCTGGACACCCGACATACCTGCACAATCAATTACCTTTGCGACATGGACCCCAGCTACGACATTAGGCAGGCATCCTCCGCCTGTGCAACGGCACCCAGACCGGGAGATGATCTTTCGCGACTGGAAATCTTGAGCTCCGTCGCCAAGGTGGAATCCCTTCAGGATATCAGCTCATTGGAAGAATTGTCTCAAAACGAGCCCACAGTCATTGAGCTGCTGAACCACTACTCTAGACGTAAGCTTGCTCATCATTCCATCTCTCTCCAGACCAAGCACCCATCCAAGTCTCACCTTCCCCCCCTTCTTGCAGTGTCAGGTGAGACCCCCGCGGTTGCTCAAGCGGCCAGAGAAGTGGTGGTAGCTTGTCGCCAATCACAGCTCCACTGTAAGGCAGGGAAATCAGAGCTCCAGGGTGCCGGCTCGTTCGACAGATTGATCTATCTTCTTGATCGTTATCTGGAATATTGCCGCTCGATAAACCTGATAGCCTGGCCGATAGATCACTTGAAAACCAGTATCTGGATCAAAAATGATGTGACCCTGACGACCAACAGCACTCGGATGAAGCCCCTGAGGAAGACTGTGAGATGCTACGTGACTTCTCTGGAGTCCATCCGGCTCAAGACTGCCCACCTCTTCAAGGATATTCACCTCGCCGTCCATCTCATGAAAAGCAAGATCATCCTCGAAATCTTGAACAGCCTCTCCGTCGAGAGGGATAACTTGGAGGAGCGCCTCGGCGGTTGTCACGCCACCGGGGGGCACTTGTCTCGTGACGGCAAAGCTCCATCAGAGCGTGATTTATTAATCAGGGAGATACGCTCCCGGTCTGGAGGTAAGCATGAATCACAGATCCCTCGATCAGCCGCACACATGACTAACCTTGTGCCCGGATTTACAGACCAGTACGCCAAACAGGCGATGAATATTGTAAAGGTTTCTCGGGGCGGGGAACAAGGCGAAAACGCGGGAAAGCCTCGGGGGAAAACGGCGGATCCACACATTCATACGCTGTTGAGGTTTGTGTCAATTTGCCTTCCGGGGTCTTGTTGTTGGGCAACGAACTCAGCCTTGCATTCCAACAGGTACCGCAACTACTGTTTCCTCAACAAAATCCCCATGTGGCCGATTGATTCAGCGAGGGTGGCATTGTGGCTCAAAGAGTCTGTCCTGGTCGGAGATCCGCGAAACAAGAGCAAGAAGACTACCGTCAGCTTCAGGACGGTGCAGGTTTATCTCTCCCGACTGGAATATGCCAGGATCAAAACGGAGCATCTTTTTGCAGAGGGGTTTGCGCCACACGGGGGGTCGCTGTACAAGTCTAGCGAGATCGTAGAAATACTTCGTGACTTGAACAACCCTGCCAAGGAGCCATCATGTGCGGTGATGGGGCCAGAAGCCCATGCTTCAGCAGCGCAGGTGGTGCTTGTCGAATCGCAGGACCGCGCTTCGGTCCCTGCTCGCAGTTCCTCGGGGGAGACGGAGGAGTTGTCCGTTTCCTCGGAGACGACGGATGCAGCAAGCGAGCCGAAACGGGCGCGGTTACCGTCGCTCTTCGAGTCGCTTCCTTCGGCGCATTGGACGCACAGGAAGAAGAGGAAATGCTCCTCCACCCGCAAGTTCTCGCCCCGCAAGATGTCCAAGATCTACGCCGAAAACGCCGCGGAGGCGACCAGCGTGGCCTTGGACGCCAGGCCCATCTGCGCCGCCCCCCGCGTGGCCCTCCAGGACTCCAACGGCCGCCGAACCCCTTCCTTCCGGCTGGAAATCACCCACTCCTCCAAGCAGCTCTCTCGCCATGCTAATGTCGGCCCAGCTCCGGCCGCCGTCTCGCCCACTCGCACCACCTCCGGCTTCCCCACCATCCCCTCTATTTCCGAGTGGTATTCGCCCCCTTCCTCTCCCTCAAAGAACAAGAAGGGTTGCATCTCGTTTATCCTCTGCTCCGACGAAGAATCTGACCAAAGTAACACCACCGCGAGTAGCTACGAGGCTCTCACCCCAGACGGCACCCCTAGTCACCACGCTCCTAGCAAGCACCTACTCACGCCAAGCAGATTACTTGAGTCCCCCACGCGCAACCGCTTCTGGACTCATTCCCTAGCCGGAATGTAACCATGAAACCGGCGTCTCTTATCATCATCCTAAAAGTTAACTCCTGTAATCTGCGGTTTTCTTATTTCCTAATCTTCAACCCTGGCAACCATGGTTTCACGGCTTCTTTTGTTTTGTTAATCCGCTGCATGTATCCCTTGTTCAACCTAATGTATTCCTTGGCTATCACGTTGTTTTTTTACCGGCGTTACGTTTTTCATGTAGCCCAACGGATGTTATTTATCTAATTTGTTGAATGTATATCTCCCGATCCGGCCACTTGCACATCTGAAGCATCTACACTTTTGGACGTGAACCCGCACAAAATGAACGCATCCTAAATCGATCCAATGAATCGACAAGTGTAGCACTCGGCATCCCATTCTCGGTGACGCACTCACGTGACTGAAGGACTATCCCCATTTTTTGATTGAAAGAGCTCTAGATTTTCATTTAGGATTCGGACTCTTTGTTTCGGGGAGAAAGTGGGGACATGTTCGAACATGTTCGTTGTTGATTGTGTCCACCACAGTGCGTTTTGATGAGTTTCCAAGGTGTGAAGTGAGAGTATTCATTCGCACCGGGAGAGAGGTCATTGGTGTGCTGACACGAGCTGAGAGCTCTTTATTGTAAATCCCATATTTCAGCTAGCAGCTAGTAAAAAATGAAACAAGATGAAAAATAAAAAGAGAGATACAGGCAATCAACAAAAAGACAAGATGAACACCAGAAAAAATACACCAACATGATAATGGAATCAATAAATGCAACAGCACATATGATTGCCAAGACAACTAGAATGTAAGCTGAAAAAAAAAATCAGTTTGAGAGTTAAAGAGAAGTTGATACAACCTACCTCTGATGCTTGTAACAAGTTTTTTTTTTCTAGTGATCAGGGGACAATTTTTGGCACTTGAATAGTACTACAGATTGGATGTTGGATTCTTCCTGCTGAGGCAG
>SMGU01007215.1:0-16387 GCA_004348175.1 Puccinia novopanici
AATTGGATAGATGGTTCCAATCACAAGAGAGTGAAAAGTTTGCTGGTGGCCTCTGCTATCAAATCAATCAAGCTAATCAACAATTTCTAAAAAATGTCAAGAATAATTATTTTTTTGTGCTAAAATTATTGCTTGTGGTAATGTTGGATTACAAGGAAAAGTGTAATCTGCTCCTCAAAGATCTCACTGATCATTTTCCAAAGTTTCAATTTCCTAAGCCAGCTTTCTTCCCAGGTGTTCTGAATGTTGGAGAAATGCCAACACATGAAATCACCAAGATGATCAGTTAAATGCAAGCTGTGGGGTGGAAAGTGGTGCAGCAACCTCAAAAAATGCTGGCCAATATGAGAAAAAAGAACAATTTGATACACACTGTGTCAATGAGGGACATAGAATGATTCAAGGGGTTGGTTTATAGAGGAGGGATGCCCAGAGGCTGATTTACAGACACAAATTTTATGACTCTCTAGTCTCTTATTCTTGACTTTTTCTAATCAGATTACAAGGAGATTTTTTATCAGTGTCAAGCCTATGCTACTTACAAGTGGTCCATAGTGCTATGGCTGAAGACTACACTATTGATGATGGAACAGTTGAGTTCTTCAAACTGCTCAGGTAGGTTGACTGATCAGTCTTCTGTTTGGCTTCCTGAATAGAGAACAGGGAAATCCTAGATCACCTATGAGCTTGATAGGGTATGGAATGGGATAACAAGATTAGCGGACAGAGTAAGGAAACCAAGCTGGTTACCTGGGGAGGATTTAAGTAAGCTGACAACAAGTGAAGGTGATATAAGACTATACTCGGCTTATAATAAAATGGTAGTATTATTAGGGATAATAATTAGCTTCCTTTATTATAAGTATAAGAGTAATAGTGGATATATTGGTTTTGGATGCAGTGTCAAGAAAGCTCTGAGGAAAGAAGGGAGTCGCTCCGGAAGGGAATTCTGGTCTCAAGTATCAACAATTGTTCTCTTCCTTTGGGGATAAGAATGATTGGGGATATGTTGCTTCACTTCATTCTATCTGTATTCAATCCTTGCTCTTTATTAGTGTGTTCTTATTCTTTCTGCCTCTCTATAACTATTTCTCTATAAATTTCTACTGCTACATTTCAACTACAATCTTTCCCTTTATTTTGTATTATAATTATGTAATTGAGCTGTAACACTCATGTCACATTCAGAGGTGCGGACTCACTACTCTACACCTCTGTAGTTGACAATCAGCCTCCTGGTTTGCTACAAGCCGTTCCAATGAGGACGTTATATGCTCTTTGATTGAATTTTGTTTTAGTCTGTTTAAAGAGCCAACAGGACGGTTGTTAGTGTTACCATCTAGCCGGAGTCTGTTTTAACGGGACTAGACTTACTGTCTAGATTTCCGCTTATCGTTCTACGTACCGTTTGGTTCAGGTTAACTTGAGCTACGAGACTAGTTGTGGGAGCACACACATGTCAGTATCGTGGAGTCTGCGTATCTGAGCATTAGGCTTAGGTTTGCATACCAATCCTGTTTGATTCCTGCCAGTCCTGCCTGCTAGACTTGTAGTAGTACCCACCCGATTGGGTTGGTCTAGGTTGGTCTCGAGTTCGAACCTTCCCAGTGGGTTGGTTTCGGGGACTTATTCGAGCTAAGTTAGGTTCTCATCACATCATCTTGCTGCCCACAACGGGCTGGTTTTCATAATTGTCTCAAGAATAAATGCATTTTTTTTCGTCAACCTCTGATCCATGATCTCCCCAGGTTTTCTTGCGGCTGCTTTCACAAGTGCGCTGTAACCTTGGTTGACCTTGGAGAGAGTACGAGACTCCGAGAGTGAGTTTCTCTTCAATCCAGAGTCCAAGGTCGAATCGCCAGGTGAGATACATATAACCCAGCAGTGGTTGGATTCCAATCGAGCAACATGGGCTGGCTAGGATGAGCTGCAGCCTAGCGAGGGGGGACGAGAAGCCAGATGTGACTAACAGCCGACACACCAACTATAAATTAGTCATGTTTGATAGGGGCAGCTCAGCCAGGGGAGGTGGTCGGATTATTCGCAGCCTGTAATCGTGCCACGACAGACATTTTCCTCCTTCAACAAGCCTACTTGGGCACTAGAAACGAATTGGCCCAGCTTTCCCAAGACTTGTTTAGTCCTCGCTGGTGGCCTCTCCCCTTCGAGCCAAACATCGTATGGCCCAGGCCAGCCAAACCTGTGGCCTTACTGCTCACATGGGATCTGTTTGAGCGAGACGCTCCGACTCTCTTCAAGTATAAATTATTTAGGATCAGCCCAGCAACTCCGTTGATTGACTCATAGTCTGTGAAGTCTCGAAATTCCTCCAACCTTCGCCATAGACCTCAGTCAGAAATCTCGCCCAGCTCCGGTCGCCAGCACCGTATAGGACTACATCAACTGCCGAAGTATAATTGCTTGCGGGATCAAAACGAGCCGTAAGGGTCAATCAAACCTCCTTCAACTTGTCTTACTCTTCTTAGGAGGCTTCTTCCTCAATTGGTGACCATGGGGCACATGCCGAAAAATTCCCATCTGAAAATTGCTGTCAATAATATACCTTCTACATCGGTCATTGCTCGCCAACGGGCATGCTATCGAATGTCCCTCATCCTCAATGTGATTGTAGTGATCACGCTTTTTGTTATGATCTATGCTTCCATCCTCATCCTGGTTATCCTTGCCACCCCCGATAACCCTCGTTTTATCACTCGTTCACCCGCATTAACAAATTCTCCAAGTGGCGGCTATGCACCGGTTAGTCAACTGGCCTTATAATTTGATGCGTTTTTTTCCTAGTGGGGCTTACCTTTACTACGCTGTCGGAATTTTCAGGTTTGGGTAGACTGTCCCAGCGATTTGGCGGTCAGGCAACCCACGCTCGCTGGTCCACTGGCCCCCAAAGAATCTGAATATATAACAAAACGGACACTCAAATCTGTGCCCTATTGGCGCTCTTATCTTTCTCGGGCGGGTCTGTCAGAATTTGACATTGAGCTATTCCTGAAAAATGCCTTGGATCAAGGTGCTGTCACAGGGCTTACGCTACCTAACGTCGGTAGGTACCATGGACCATTCACTCTCTTGTTGTAAGTAGGTGTTCTAATGCTCGCGAATAATATCAGGATTGGCGCTTTCGGGGGGAGGGCCTAGGGCAGCACTCATAGGGGCCAGCATGGTTCACGCTTTGGACGATAAAAACCCTGATGCTGTAAGGGCAGGGGTAAGTCATCTGTTTTCTTAAGAAAATATTTGAAGCGTAGCTTCCTAACATAGTTTCTTGATCTTATCAGACGGGTGGCATCATTCAACTCATCAATTATGTCACTGGGCTAAGTGGGTGAGTCTAATTTATCCATGGTTCGCTTCAAAAATTAAATTACTAAGAAAAGTGATTTGTCTGTAGAGGCTCTTGGTTCACCGGCTCATGGGTCCGTTCAAAATTCCAACTGGATCGTCTGAACATTACTAGTCACCGTTGTCATCTGACACTTTTTTCTCTCACTCCATGTGTCGCTGAATAGTCCACCAGCAATTTCCCTGATGTTCGAGAATTAGTTGGTACATGGAAATTGCAGCAAGACAATCAGCCTTTTGATTGGGAGACAGTAAAGAAATATCCGCCAGCAGTCAAGATTGCCAGAGAAAAAGCCAATGCTGGCTTCCCGGCCAGTTTAGTTGAGTAAGTGATCTTTCAAACCAGAAATTCCTGAAGCTTCAGGCCAATATTGATATGCTCCTAAAGTGTTTGGTCTCTGATGGTGGGAAAACATTTCCTGTAAGTCCCGGCAACCCTTATTACGAGAGAATGCGAAGTTTAATCTCACAAGACCCTTGCGCTTTTGTTAGAAACGCTCCGGATTATGGCAAGAGTGTCTTGTTCAATTCAATTCGAGATGTCCCAATGTTCCAAAACTACGATGCCCCTTTTCCGATCGTCATAGCGACAAGGTGAGTGACCCAATCAAATGAAACAACCTCATGAGCTGTTCCCTAATGTGACTACTGCTTGATCTTCAGCCGTGGAGAAAAAGGTCGCAGTCCAATCGATCTTCAGACCCCCATTTGTCAGTAGAAACCCTCCATGAACAAGTGTACGATTGGATGATAAATTTGCTGAGCTTTGGTCTTCTGCTGGCGTTTAGATGAGTTCACTCCGTACGAATTTGGTGTATGGCATCCGTCCATGAATGGCTTTATTCCAATCGATTACCTAGGAACCAGTATGTTTGAAGGCAAACCCATTCCGGGATCGCCATGTGTCAAAGGGTTTGACAACGCGGCGTAAGCGCCCTCTTCATCTTCCGCTCTGCAAAGTTGCTCTGAGAACTCAGTGCGATTCTCCCTCCTTAGATTTATCATGGGTTCCTCATCTAATATTTTGAGCGAACCATTTGCTCCCAATGACAAGATGACCTTATGGAACAAGATTCTTGCTGGGCTATATGAATATTTTACTGCGCACATGTACGATGAAGCACTGGTGAGGCAGACCTTCACCTTATTTTTATCGCTTGACACTGCTAACGGAGCCGACTCTGGTTAGGTATTCAACCCGTTCAATGGCCTGGGTACAGGACCAAGCCCCAAACAGGAGTTTCCGGATGGGAAGGATACCTTGCTCTATCTCGCGGATGGAGGCCTAGGAGGTAATTATCCCGCTCGTCAACTTTGCATTGCTTTTGTACTGAGCATACTTTTCCTGAAAAACAGGTGAAAACATGCCACTCTGGCCGTTGATGCAACCTGCGGTAAATTTCATTCCTCTAATTTGTTCTCCAACCATATCAGCTGCACAAAGCTGATACTTTTTTATCAGAGGAAACTCGATGTCATTATAGCTGTGGATGCCGTAAGCTCCATATTCTACCCTTACGAGTCGACTTTCTATTGATCTCTACCTTTTCTTGTAACCCAGCAAACCGATGGAGTAGGATATGTCATCGATGCTCGAGGTTGTGAGTCGCTTTCCACTTCCTGTCTGACAGGCATTTTTTTGTGCTAACTCCCTGGGACAACCTTCACGCAGATTCCAATGGAACTTCACTGTATATGTCTTACAACAAAACTCTTCTACCTGATTACAACGGCTACAAATTCCCCAAGTAAACAACTCTATTTATTCATTAGAGTCTCCTTATAGCAAGAAAATTCTGATTTGATGTTTCACCTGCTCAGGATTCCCGATTACCGATCCGAATTCACTACCCTAGGTCTACATCAACGTCCATCATTTTTTGGATGTTATGACAAAACCGACGCGCCTTTGGTGATTTACTTCCCAAACTACTACATGGTTGCCGCAACAGATTTCATGACCGTTCAAGCTTCATATACTGTTAGTCACGCGCACCCTTAGTTTCATTTTCCCAAGCCCGTAACGGAAGCTAACTTTATTATTTCCCAACCCCTCACATGGATACTCCGACCATTCTGCTTTATAGCAAGATGAAGTTGATGCCGTTTTTGACAATGGCTTTGCCATCGCAACTCAATCCATCGGAAAAATCAAGCATAACAACACACTGCTTACGCAAGGAATCGAGGAAAACATTCACCGTGCTGAGAAAGCAGCGACTCCTGAGTGGTCGACTTGTGTTGCGTGTACGCTGATTGATCGACAGCTTCAAAGAGACGGCATTCCTCGGACATCACAATGCGAAGCCTGCTTCCGGCAACATTGCTATGTGGAATCGCCATCACCTTGAACTCGACTTGCATTCACCTTACTTGACCGACCACATTCAACCTGTAAATTATCTTTTGGGTTTTAAGCTAACACTACTTTCATTTTTATTATGGGCTTCGAGGATGAGTCTCGTTCAATCTTTTTAATATCTGTATTGCGCATTTGTATCAAGATCTCTGTCTCCTTATTCCACTGACTCATGCCGGTCAGAATGTCAGAAAGTGTGTTTCTGTTTGGATCGTCTGCTCACTCCTTAATTAAATTTAAACTAATCAATTGTCTTGATACGCTACTAGGTTGATGATGTGTGCAGCACATCTGATATGAAAAGATAAAATAATGAGACTTCCTACAACAAGGCAGGAACTGAGGAAGAAAAATGTAGAATTAGTAGCAATGAGAGTGAAGGTGCCACAGTTTTGTGCCACTGCAGGATATTTCTGGTTTTCATCAGATTTACTGGTTATAATGTAATAGTACACCTTCCTGTTTCCCTCTTGAGTGGTATGAAAGCAAACCTTAGAGGGAAAAAAAATAAAATAATCAGAGTGTCCAGTGAGTTAGGGAGACTTATTTTGGGGCACAGATATTGCAAACAAAAAGAAATAAGTCACTAGAGATCTGGGGAAAGAGAATTTCCAAAAGTTGAGGGAGGAAAGGAACCATAGAAAAGATTCTGCAGGAACTAAATTCATCAACAGTGTGGCTCAAACCTAAACCTAATTAGATGTGAGAAATCAAGTTCCTGGGTGGTTTCCACATTATAAACCTAATTCTATTTAGTCACTGAGCTCAGGGTGTTCATTAAAAAGCCTTGTCAAGCATGGGAAAAATGTGGCTTTTGTATCTGTTGTACAGCCCATGTCACATTAGACAACCCCAAATTTGTTGAGTTTATTTATTTATTTATTTTTCAGAAAAAGAAAAAGGTGAGAAATTGGAATGGCACTTTGCACTGAATCATCAGAATGGGAAATGTAATACCTTTTCGGATCATGTCGCAAACTGCTAGGCTGACAATGCATTCGGCATCCGGGTTTGGGAAGTACGCTTTTGGGAGAAAAAGGCAGCACATTGTTTTGAAAATAAGTGGGTGTCAATATTGGCATCAGCAAGCAAATTCAAACAAACACGAAAAAATGACTTTAATCTCACGCTTTCTTATATGGATCGTAACTATAGCTCCCGTACTTCTCTTGGCAATCCCAAGAATGCTCAACAAAGTATTGTGTTGTGAGGTTGTATTTGGCGGTAAGTAGATGAGCCGATGGAAATTTTTCGACCATTTTTCCTTTCTGCGATTGCACAATAGTCATCATGCTGGAATAGTGGAAATTTCAGCGCTTGTTTGGTTTCTTGTTAAGTTTTTGGGATTTATGTTTCTGTCTTAAAAACTCACATTCCGTCAGGGTTGCAATAGGAAAGACATCGTCACCGGGCAGAGCTCCATTCGGTCCATCTTGCGTACATGGTAGCTGTAAGGTTCGACATTGAATAGAAACAAGGCTCAGAATTTGTTTGGAAATAAACATTCACTATTACGGCATAAGATTTTACATTTCCCCTTATTATGAAAAAGCCCTGTTTGTCCGAAGGATGGAGTGGGGAAGATTTCATTATGTCAGTAGTGCTCTTTCACTAACACCAGAATTATCGACTTACGGTTGCCTTCCAGATGGCTGCGATCAGCCGTCCCCGAGCCACGGCTGTAATTGCAGTTTTTATTTCATCTTCGGAGCGTTCATTTAAGGAGAAATGGTTATTCAGAAATATTCCGCCCTTTAAGGCGCCATATAGACCTTCTTCTGTGCTGATACCGCTTTCAATAACTCTATTGTTGAGTTTGAGATCTTGGCTTGAGTGTCCGCTTGAGCGTTTGATAGTAAGTAATTCACATCCATTGTCTAATTTTAAATTTTCATGCCAAGAAATATCAATGGACTCCTCAGTCACATGTCTAAGGCTTGTGATGCAAGTATATGCAAATCTACCTTTGAGAATCGTCGCTCGGAAGCTTCGCGTATACATTATGATATGTCCATAACAATCCAGTCGCAAACCCGGTGCCCCCCTGAATGAATGGCCAAAGTGTCCCCCCAAAGAATGCAAACATGGCCGGAAAACGAAGCCGGGAATTGCTCCAAATAGACCGGCAAGATCACCCAAGAATGTGCCGCCTACCATTAGTCGATCGGGCTGATGCGGCGCGTAATCGTTGACCTTGGACCACATAGAGCCCAGCATGTTAGAATAAGAACAAAATTATGGAAAGTAGTCAGATTTGAATGTATAATCTTACAATGGATGAAGCTAAGCCTATGAGAATATCCATCAATGTTGGTGTTGGAAGCCGAAAATCCATAATGGAATTGGTTTGAGGCATAAAAACTAGCAGTCAAGGGAGCATTGGACACTGACCTTGAATGATACTCAAGGCAAAAGCTGTTGCCTGGTACATCTGGTTACTGAACGAGTTCCAATTTTGAGCAGCTACTAGTATGTACCAATCCGACCACGAACGGGCAACATATCTGTTATGGACCAAGGCCTCAAAGTGTCAGAGATTGAGAAACCGTGCCATTCAACTCAGATAATGCTCCCAACCTGGTCAGCGTTGCATATTTTTCCAATCCCGCACTCGAAATTAGTGGCTCCAACTTTTCTGCATAAAACTGGACATAGTGGAAAGCTGAGCTGATGCGTGTTTTCAAATGGTGGAATTCCAAGGCGCTCGAAAATACCGCCGGAAGTGGATACTTGTAAAGAAAGACGGCCGCGGAATGTAACGCACCTCAAGTGATAAATTTTTTCCGCCGGGAAATTTCTTAAATAATCATCCAGATTCAAAGACTTCCATAGATCCGGCGTGAGTGGTAGGTGAGCACAAGGATCTTCGATTTCGGATGGTCCTCCGGGCGAGGGAGACGAAGTGTTGGTTGAAGGGCGGGTGGGAGTTGATGGAACGGTGAAGTTTGAAAGGAAAGTACCTAAGCCGCCTTGACTCGAAGGCGTCGAACTTGGTTGACATTGGAAAGACGAAAGGCTGATTAGCAGTACTATGACTGCAAAGATTGGATAAATCGTAGGCATTGGGCTTCCTTACATGTGTGTGGAGGGTGTGCAAACGAGAGGGATAAAAACGAATGCGGTAATTATAATAAAGTTGTGTCAGTTTGGCCGATGTCATTTGCTTCAACGAAATTTCAAAAAGGCAATCGCTCCTAACACGCAGCGGGTATCAGAAGAAGTATGAGAGTGCGCGCTGAAACCCTCATCCTTTTATTCAGAGTCTCATACATCCCATAAACTGGGGCCCCACTCCCCCCCCCCCCCCGCGCGCGGGGTCAGCAGACTGTCGAACGTAAACAGTAATCTGAGAATAAGGTACCGGTAACCGCGCGGATCTGTTTATAGATTCGCGCTATTTTGCGTAGTACGTGGTAAATTTTCGAAACTTGTTTTTTGTTTCTCTTTTTGTTGAGGCGGGCTATTTCGCTTCAATACGACTCCGGCAACATGGGCAATCACGAACTCCGACATCACAGGGCCAATTCTGATAGTCCAGATCGCTTAGTGAACAGGTTGGTTGGATCAACCATTCTCGCACTTTTTGTAAAAATGGAGAGGACGTAGACACTTACGCCAACCTGACGCTCCGTTTGATATAATTGAGACCAACCGGGAGGTGGCGCTCGACGAAACTTCCCCAGGTCCCTTACCACATGCTCTTCATTCAAAGATCTCGTCAGGAATTCTTGATACCTACATCCGAGTCGGACGCGAGACCTTAGCATAGCAATTGCTTGTGGCCATGGGACGACAGTCGATGCTTTTCGGCCAAGTCCGGGGCATTGGGCTCCGCAACAACATTGTCTGTTTGTGTGCAGCAGAGGAGGGGCACATACACCATGCCAAAAGTGAGGGAAATACATAATAAATACATGTCAGGTGAGATTCAGTAACGTTCATTGAAACTCCAGAGTTACTTCAGTGATACTCCAAAATTATACAAATGGCCGCTTTGTCCTTATCAGGGAGTCATGCCACTTTCTACTGAGTGTATGGCATGAATCATGGAGTTATCTTCATGTCACCTGACATGTATTCCCTCACTTTAATTGGTATGGTGATATCTTTTGTGAGTTGAGCTTGCACTTTGAGGTGTTCAGCTCTCCTTATAATGAAAGGCTGTGGAAGATAAAGTAGATTCAGGCAATGATTTGGTTTTCAGAAATGAGTCAACAGGCTTTCTAGAAAAACTGAAAGCTTAGCTATTAAATCTACCCTAGAAACTCCTGAAGTCACCAACCATGGGATACACAGGACCAGTGTCATCTGTTGACTCAAGCTCAGCTTCAAGTCTCAAGATCAGCTGCTTACTCAACAACATGCAACATTCAACCAAAACATCCATCTTCAACACACAACACTCAACCAATGAAAGCTCAACATTTCTTGGACCCAAATGCAATTTTTCAGCAAATCCCTATTGATGTGTATCCCCTTTCACCAGGAAATTTGGCTGGGAGACCTTGCTGATGTATAAATTCATAAGGGCTAAATTTATCCTATCTTAACCAGGCTATTATGTCTGCAGGCTTAAGTTATGTTGAGGGTTCAAGCAAATATTCAGCTGATGTGCACTGCTGCTATTTTATGCAATACTTGATTCCCCAAAAGGATACTCTTTTTGTCTCTTCATTTGGTAGTTTGGTCCACACATGCTGTACCATTGATGGCTTCTGCTACACTAAGTTGTAAAGCACTACAGTACTTGAATTAGGGCATTTCATGAACTGCTAATTTGAGATTGCTACTTTCCACTCATTTGCTGATGCCATAAAAATTTATTGGGTCAGAAAGCATGAAATGGTGGGCATTTCCCACTAAATCAAATTAGCTCACTGTTAATAAACCTTCCATAAACCTTCATGATTCACCTTAAAATCAGCAGGATTTTTATAAAATTGGAATTTCATGAACTGTCCTATTAGCAGTGATTTTGATTAAGTAGTTCTGTACTATTAAAGGACCGAGATGGCTTGAATCAGAAAGGAAGATTGATAACAGGAAACGAACAGAAAAAACAGAAACTATCCACCACAGAAATCTCAGAAGAGACCACTAAAGAGAAACAAATCAGCAACAAAACAACAAGAGAAGAGAGTTAGGGAGCTGAGGTTTACCACAGGTTCTTCAACTGGAAGCAGGTGAGATCTCGAGAACGCCTTGACGATGATGATTGATGACTGAGGCTGAAGATAATTTGGATCAATTTGGTTCTGAGCAAGATTGGGAGAACCAGTTTCACATGGAGGGTTGAGGATAAAAGGACTTCACTGCGGATGCATATCCCTCAGCAGTGCATGCCCGGGGCTGAATTCTGACAATTTATAACAATTGGTGGCAGCCAAACAGGCCTAAGACTTTTGATTTCTGAAATAAGTGTTGATATTGACATTATAAGGGTAGAATAGGGGGTTTCAAGTTTGAGTGCAAGTGATTTGCCTGAATTTAGGCAAGTTGCTCTGCACAACAAAATATGCAACTCAGGCTGCCAAACTTTTAGCAATTTTTTAGTATGTAGGGGACTTGAATTACACTATCATGAACAGGCAAGCTGCACAACAAGACAACTTGTTTCTCACAATTTTGCATTTTTACTTCGAGCACCCTAATTTTCTGTAAGGTAATGCTTACACCTTCCATATCACCAAAAAAAAATAAAGCTGCCTTGAAATGACATCATTCAGGGAAGTGATGGTGATAAAATCACTCATGACGTTCAGAGGAAAGTTGTGTATGAGGGGGGTATGAGGCTGGTCTTGATGAATTGCCTTGCTTTGGCAGGTGATTATGCATCAAAATTCAGCCAGAGAAACCTTCTGGAATTCATGCAAGTTTCCCCACAAAATTTGAATTTCCTTGTTGACTTGCATGCACAAGGTTTCAACTTTGAACCCCCTATGAAAGGGATGAAATTAATTCCATGCATTTTGAAAGCTTTATCTGCACACTTTATTGTGAAGAGAAACTTGCCAAATTTCAGGCAAGTCATGTGAGCTTTGTGTATGAAACTTCACTGTTGATAGAAAAAACAAGTACTATCACTGTCCTGAAGGAGTCTTCAAGGGAGAAATTAATCTCTTCCGTCCTCCTTTTATGGAGAAATATGAACAAAAGGGGTCAAATCCACACTACTGAAACACCAAACACTACACTCGGAGTAAAAGACAGGAGATAAACCCCTTCAAAACCCAATATTTGATATAAAGAAGTTTTGGGGAGAGGTGATACCAACAGAGGGGTATGCTTTGGATTGGAAATATGGGCATGAAGCAGTTGGCAAGCACTTATCAGATTGCCTGAGATCTTCTGAGAAAGTTCCCAGCTCCTCAGAAGTCACTCATAGCTTACCTTGAGTGATTCTGAGTCATCCTTGAAGATAAATAAGCCTCTTCTTTTGTATGATTTCCTCCCAGAGTCAGTAGTTCCTTCAGCAAGTGCATTCAGAATTTAGAAACTTTTATTAACAATCATATCAGTTGTTATCCAATTATATTCATAGCTTTTTTTTGTGTTTTTGCCACTGGAATCCCTTCCATCATCATCCACATTGACAATAGCCAAGACCATTGCATAGTGTTTCTGTCACTGGAGTCTCTTTTCTATCACCATCCACACTTTCAATGGTCTTTCCTGAATTCTTCTCTAGTCACTTCTACAAGTCTTGAGCACTCTTGTTTCACTGCTACAGTTGTTACAAGAGGTCAAACCTTGTTGGACTCCTCATCCACATAAGGGTGATCACTTAAAGCTCTCAGAATATTCCCTGAATTTCTCATCAGGAAGAATCCAGCATGCAATCTAGATTTCCCTCCCTGACATAATTGGTTGAGAAGAGCTTGACAGTATTTACTGAAGCTATTACCCCTTATCAATTATTTATTACAGGAAACCTTCATGTCTAACCCTTCCAAACCAACTTTTTCAACACTCATAGCACAACCAGTGCCTTTAAACACTTGTTTAGTAGCATAGAGGCTGGCTTGAAGTCATCATGACATCCTGTACTGCAGCAGTGCAGTTTGCAGCATAGTAAAAATCACCATCTACAGTTCTTCCAAAGCTACCTGAGAGGCTTTTACTAGCAGTCCCCTGGAATATGGAAAGAAGTGGTGGCTTTTTCTGGCCCATTAATGGGTCCTCAACATATTCTACCACTACAACACTACTTATGGTGTTGCAAGCCAGTCTTGGCACACCGCAAAGTTAGGCCATTTTTTGGCCAAGCCCGCTTGGCCAGTGCCCAAGCCGGCGTGGCACATTCTAACTCAACTTGGCACAATGCCAAGCAGGCATGGCACCTTGTCAAGCCAGCTTGGCATTGGGCAAAGTGAGGGTGGGTTCGACCCAAGCCTCACTTGGCCACACCCAAGTCAAGGTGCCACGGGTGCCAAAAAGGACGCCACTCATGGTTATCATATTTTTTGGGGGGTATCTACTGATTTAAGTTGCTAAAAATGACTAAAAAACACTATTTACAAGTTGAAAAGAGCATTTTTTTATTTTATTTTATGTTTTCCGTTTTTTTTTTTTTTTAAAAAATTGTTAGATGTTTTTTTGTAATTATGAAATATAGAAAATAAAAAAAAAATCAATCCTTTGGAGGAGACAAAACCATACCGGTGATCTCCTGGAACTCGGCACAGGGGCGGTACAGCCGCTGACAATGGGAGAAAATTTCTTCGATTTTTCGGGTGTGATCGACTCGGCAATTGCGTTCTTGATTTCAGAGACCAACGCCGGGCGATTCTTGGGTTCCTTTCCACGAACGTACGATTTTATCGAGTGGAAACTGTACTCGATCGGTTGAGGAAGGGGGAGTAGGGGGGCAAAAATTCGAGTTTGATCGATTTCGAAGCGTCGAGAGAAGCTTTGACTTCTTCGAAGCGCTGGCCTTGATGGATCGGCGCGTTATCCATAATGATAACCAAGTCGCAAGGGAGTCGGGCACCGAGGCTGCCAAGGAATAGGCAGAACTCGTCTGCGCCGACTCCCTTAGCCTTGCTGCCGTCGGCGTTGAGGAGCTCGTAATATTCGAAGCCTTCAGTCGAAAGGCAGCCAATCAAGGTGATCTGCTTTGCCTTGGGTACAAGGCTGAGGACAGCAGGCTGTCCTGTACACATACAAAAGAAAAAATAAGAAAAAAAGAAAAAAAAAGAGAAAAAAAAGAAACAACTTACCTGAAGGGGAGTAGCCATAAGCTCGACCAGAGTGGAGATCAAACCCGGCCTCATCAACAAAAACCACCATGTGCTCGAGATCCAACCCGCGGCGGTTGACGAAGTTGGCCCGTTGTTGCAAGAGGTCGGGTTATTCCACGCCTCAGGTATATTAGTAACCTGTTTCCATGATATGTCCATATCATGGATAAGGTTACTAATAGCCTGAGTCGATACGGCCACGTCGAATCGCTCCTTGATGAAGTCGGCCATCTTGCGCAGGGTCGTCGTCGACTTCTCATCCATCTGGATGAGAATTTCTGTCTTCATCTCGTCCGTAAATTTGCTTTTGCGTTTTTGGTGGGTCCGGACGAGATTAGGATCCTCGGACTTGATCCTCTGGATCTGCCGCCGCAAAACATGGTACGCCTTCATGGCGTCGTTGACCTTCATCCCGTTCTCGTTGACATTTTCCCGGATGAGCTGGCGGATTTCCGGCTTGATTATAGCATTTGGCTTCCGTTCCTTATGGACAAGGCGGTCATTTTCGTAGGTACGTTCCGTATTGATTTTTTCTTTGCTTTTTGGATGGCTTCCTTCTGAGCTGTTCCCTTGTTCAATTTTCTCAGTTCTTTGACAAGAGCACGTGAACGCTCTTTATTCGCTTCGATCTCCAGTTCGTCGGAGTCCATGATGGCGGAGGTTGAGGCCTGCGAGTATCAAAAAAAAAAGAAAAGGTCATTAGAAAAAAAAAAAAAATAAAAAGAAAAATAAAGAAAAGGAATCCTAGAGTCAAAAAATGACTTACCTCGGCATTGGAATCCATCCCGGGTGGCATCGCGGAGTCGTGGAGTCTGTATCGTGGTGTAGTGATTGGCCAACAGCTTTGGTGGTGCCACGCCAAGCTTGACAAGGTGCCAAGAACGGGGGCTCCCCCGATCGGGAGAATCAAGCCCCCTTGGCACATTGCCAAGCGCGCTGGGCACAAACCCAAGCCCCTGGGTGCAGTGCCAAGCGGGCCTTGGGCTTGTGCCCAGACTGGCTTGCAACACCATAGTACTAAGCACAATGAACATTCTCCTCCTGCTTTTAGAGTTGGGATCCATAGCACAAGTCAAGCTGAGATTGATTACCAGTACACCTGATCCACCAGGAACAGCTGCATAATACTCCCTGGAACTATTGCACATCAATGTGAGCACTACTGGTTTCTTTCTGACATCATTTGTAGGAAGGCCAACAAATTCAAAAACAAAAAAAAGCAAACATGAATGTCTACATAAGTATGTCAATCCCTCCATAACAAGATGGGTATAATCAATCCCTGATAACAATATACATCTCCCTGATCATATACAACTTGCCATACAATATATGTGGGATCACAATAATGTCCATCACAAAATGAATCCAGTGTATTGGTTTTTCCAGTTCTTTTTTGGTTGGCTTATAATGCTGTAAGTGTAAATGAAGAAATGTATTGATTTTACATATAAGTGATGTTTATGTGATAACAATAACGTACTAAATATGTATACTACTGACCAGTTACTCTAATAGTTTCTTTTCTTTTAGATGGGGAGCAGCTCCGTAAGTCAATGGGGAAGATGTGAAGGTGAAAAATGTATAAAGAGGAAGAGGAACCACATATTTATTTAATGATAATGATAGGACAACTAAGCACAAAAGTGGGGTTCCGTATGTAAGAAACTAGGAACATGCTCTACTGAGCCAAGGGCCGTCCATGAAAACCCTTCGAATTCCTACAAGTTCAACAACAAACACATCTACCACGGTCAACTCCATCTGGCCAGGTTTGGGCAAATGAAAGGGGAGGGAAATAAAATCTGACCTTTTGATCTTCCGGTCTGAGCTGACTATGCACAGGCGTTAATCTTGGTGATTCTTTTGTGAATTCAGAATCGAAATTCGACACATCCATTGGGCATTCTAAGGAAAAAGGTTCAACAAACATGGAAACCAATATCATCAAGAGGTGATTAAAAAGATGAGAGAAGTTGTGCTTACAATGGTAGGAAAGTAAGGAGCTGGAATCTTTTTGCCATATACGTCAGCCCAGTTTGTTTCTCTGAAGAACGGATGAGCTTTGATTTCTTCAGCATCACTAGGCCGCCGCCGAGTCTTCTAGCAGGGTCCCTGGTCAGCAATTTCTGTAAGATGGACACTGAGTCTCGAGGCATGTGGATCGGATAGAGCGGTTCATCCTCGAGAATCGCATCAAAAATCTCGTCCTCATCGTCCCCCTAAATGGAGATTGACCCAACAGCATTTCGTAGATCAACACCCCCAACGCCCACCAATCTACTGCCTTCCATATCGTTGCTCTAGTAATATCTCTGGCGCCATGAACTCGGGTGTTCCACAAAACGTACTCTGTAATTTTTCCGGAGAAAAAGAATTGACAAAATGGAAAAACGGGGTCAGTTTAAGGTCGTTACCAACGAGGGGA
>SMGU01007217.1:0-17536 GCA_004348175.1 Puccinia novopanici
TACACACAGCCAAAGTGCAAGCGATGTAAACAAAGGATCTCATGGTGATTTTATTGTTGTTGGTGATGATGTTGGAACGATTTCTGATTTTCTGAGGCTGGATTGGAAAAGTCCTTGTCGTGTGGAATGAGGCATGATGGGAAGCCAACCAGGGCCTATTTATAGGCTATTCTTTGCCCATTCGCTTCGCCTGACATGATTCCCTCAGCTTCACCGCCTGTCTGCCACCTTTGAGCCGGTTCTGGTCGTGTTCGTCATTGTCAAGACATTTTCTGTGTGGGACGTGGAAGCCTTGACGCTTCCGAAAGAATTTGAAATGTCAAATAAACTGTTTGCGCTGGAACCCTCAAACGGAGTAACAAAATCGGAGCAAGCCAAAGAACTTCTTCCAATGGAAATGACACTCTTTCTGTTCAACAGAACTCTCACTGTGCCATACACAGTGGAAGGGCGGTGACGTCAGGTCGGCCGCTTCCCCGACACTGCCGACTCCATTGGCGGTGAACTCGCCGGATCTGAGGACAAGGGCGGGGAGCATGGGATTGAGAGAGTAGGGGCGGAATGACTGCATGTTTGAGTCTTGTGTCCCCACCTGTGAACACCCCCTAGACGCGTCACGCAGCTGAGAGCTGGACTCGCGATTCGCGAGCTGCATCTTCCTCCAAGGGCTACAACCCCCCTGACACCTTCCACTCCTTCCATCCAACGTACCCTTATCAGATCGGTTCCTCCGATCTATTAGACTGCTCGATGCTGTTTGGCCAGGTTCATCTGTAGTTGCCATTTAGTTGAGTGAGTCAAACAGCCGTCATGTGGTTCGAAGTGGTCCACTGAAGTAGTTGAATCAACTATGCTTCAACCAGTGCAGCTATCGGCAAACAACATTTCTAAAATCATGTCACGTGCCAACGTATGTGCTTGAAATCACCTACAGAAGGTACTTGACAAGACTTACGGTTGCTAAGGCCGCTTTGATAATTAATTGTCTCCAACAGACAATTGAAAATGGATTTGCTCAGGAGCAAGGCGTTGCATCAAACGCTGTAGGGGCAATGCATTCAAAGGAATGCCGGTGGCGCGGCTCAAATGATCTGCCAAGTAGCGCAACAGAGGGGAAAATGATTTTTTTTTTCTTTTCACACAAAGAGTGGTGCGGTAAACACAAGAAAAAATCTACGAAACAAGGCGTAAAAGGCAGGGCAAAAGTGCGCGACACATGAAAATGATGCAAAGCTAACGAGTGAAATCAAACCTTTGGTTAGGAAACAAAATGAGTAGCAGGCAAGCGGAGCACACAGAAAAGAACATACGTCTTTTAAGGTACACTGTTGTGGCTCGTATCCGCCTCGATGTTGGCCTGGTTCTTTGGGGTCGTCGTTTACTGGACTCGCGCGTTGCGACCGCCTGGTCCACTACTACGACACTATTTGTTCAAAGGAGGTCCAGCGTGGTGAATGCCTTCCACAGTACTGAAGATAAGTTTCTTATTTTAACGGCGGTGCATGTCCGAGGGAGGTCCGGAGCGGCCATTGCCTGACGAAGTACCGGTGATAAGCTGCTTATTTTGACGGCGTTGCATGTCCGAGGGAGGTCCGGGGCGGCCATTGCCTGTGGAAGTACCGGTGATAAGCTGCTTATGTTGACGGCGGTGCTTGTGCGAAAAAGGCCCGGTGGAGCCACTGCCTTCCACAGCACCAGGAGAAGTATTGCGGGAGTCTCTGCGAGACTTGTTTTGACGGCGGTGGGGGCTGCCAGGACCGTCGGAACCCTTGCCGGACGTGCTGGAGGTTCGACGGGGATGTTGGACACCGCCATTGCCGCCGGAACCTGCGCTAGGCGAACCAGTTAAGGTTTGACGGCGATGATGGTTGTCGCGAGAACCGCCGGAACCTTCGCTATGCGTGGCGGGGATTTGACGGCGGCGAAGGGTACGGCGAGGACCGTCGGAACCTTCGTCAGGCGCACTGGAGGTTCGACGGCGATAATGGATACCCCCAGAACTGCCGGAATGTCGGACAGGCCCTTGAAGGGCTGATGCAGGAGCCGCCACGCTTTAAAAAATATTTATAAATCAGCTTGGGAACAATTAAAAAAAGAAATAAACTTGCAAGATTCATCACTTACTCAGCTGGTACATTTAGCCCGACTAAAAAACCACAGAAAAGGAAAGCAAAAAAAGAAAAGACAGTCAGCGACCGAAATTATGCATTCACAAGACAGAGAATGCAGAGGCTCAACATACCAGCAATCAGAATGCAAGCCAAGTAAACGATGCGGTACATGTTGGTGAAAATGTTGGGGTGTCGGTAGACAGTAGGAGGGTCGGAAATTGAACAAGGGAAGATTGAACGATAGTCGATTGAGCGAGCGGACAATTGGTTGGTTAACCGGTTAAAAGAGAGACGGTCTCGTCACGTTACTGACAAGTTAATATACAGCGAGGCTACTGGAAGGTGAAACTGAAAGAGTGGAATGAGGAGGTATTCAAGAGGCACCAGAAGAGGGCCCTTTTATGGAAGCTTTTTCCAGGGGGCATCCTGACCCTTACACATGCAGCTGTCACTTGAAGACTTCTGAAGGTACCATTAGAAATCATGACAACTGTTTCAAAATGCAAATCGACTGGACAGAACACTTCCGATTCGCGGGGTGAGCCCAGCCCTCGCCAATCTGATGCGATCAGCTCCCGGCGGTTCGCTTTCCTTGTTCAATCCGACTTTCTCATTGCCTGCCCCATTTCTTACTTTCCATCTTCTCATCTCCATTATTATGCCTCTATTTCTTTGTGCTCTAGTCTGATTTAGTCTCCCTTGACATTCTTTAGTGAGAGATGTATCTGAAATATAAACCGGAATGGCAATTATAACCTAACACATCCAACTCAGCAAAGTGTTGGTTGGAACCTATCGACAATGTGGACTCCCAGACCTGTCCATCATGAATGAAGGATGGCTGATATATACGAGGTTGAAGTTGAGAAGCACGATTCTTACTATTATCAAATGGATACAGTGAAATACTGTTAGGCATGGCCGTCCTCATAGTTCAAGTCATAAGGAAAGGAAGTGTCTGGTGGCAAAGGAGCTCCGGGCTGTTAATTGAACCCGCGAGCTTTTAGGGTGAGGGATCCGGGTTAGCTCGACTAGAACCGTTCAGCAATAAATAGTTATGTTGCTGTTGCGCAATGAACAGGTGACTCTGAGCATGTTTGCTGATTATTTAACAGCTGGGCAAACTTTTCTTCAGCAGGCTTGCTTGGTATTGCATAGATTAGTGCCCTGAGCTTTCAAAACCTTTTGCAACATTTGAAACCTGTAGTGTCTTTAATGAACTAGCTGGATTCACTGGGCTTGGGATGAAGACATTTTTGTGGGATAATGCACTTGCACAACTTATTTCTTATTTCTTATTTCTTATTTCTTATTTCTTATTTCTTATTTCTTATTTCTTATTTCTTATTTCTTATTTCTTATTTCTTATTTCTTATTTCTTATTTCTTATTTCTTATTTCATATTTCATATTTCATATTTCATATTTCTGTTTTTGTTTCTGCTTTCCTATTTTTCATTGATCAAAGAGAAGAAGAAAATAAAAATGCAGAGGAAGCCAGGAATAAGGGATTTACAACCATCCTTCTTAGTCCCCAATTATAAATGGGTTTTTGAAAGTTTTTGAATAGTTTTTCAAGAGTATTCGAAAACAAGTTCGAGTTATTTTTTTAAGAAGAAATGAAATACAAAAGCCACTCAAAATTAATTCAAGAGTTGGGTGTAATTATAAACACTTGTTGGCCAAAGCACCACCTCATCCAACTGTGCAGATTTTGGACTGTTCTTGAGAGCTGGTTGCCATTTGAGGTACACTTACTCAACCAGCAGACCACAGAGCAAGACCCATTAATCAAATGCTGGAGCTTGCTGGTGGCTACTCCATCCAGCAGGCTATGGCATAGTGTTTGGGTTGTAGTAGGGAGTCTGCCAGTCAGGAGCAGGTGGTCTCCACTGCAACCCATTTGGCAAGGTATATTTGTATTGCAACCAGGAGCCTGGGTTGTACCATCTAGAGAGGTCATTGGGATCCGGCGGCTGGTTCATCTTGGTTGGATGTAGTCCAGGTTGGAGTTGACCGTCGTGAATGCAGATCACGGCCTCTGGGGAGGGGGGGAGCAACGGATCTGCACGGATAATATTTCTACCGCACAGACCCTTGAAATGGCAAAGAAAATTAAGCTTAAAATTTCAAGAGCTCAAAACCCCTCTATGAGGGGTTTTGAAAAAGGTTTGTCAAAAAAAAAAACAAACATAAAAACAACAAAAACAAAATTCAAAAGAAAATTCAAAACAAAATCAAGATAAATTGAAAAACTTTTCAAAACCTGGTTTATAATTGGGGCCTTAATTGTTTTAGAGCAGTGGTTCAAGTTCAATTAAGTGATGGAAAAAAAGATGAAAAACAAATTGTGAAATTTCAATACCTCTTGTCACCAGGGCTGCAGGGCTGTTTCTGTGGCACTTGCATGCAAGTGCTTTCACTTCACTTTCTTGAATAACCTGTTGGTAAATTGGGGGATATAGGTCTGAATTACCTTACAAGTCAGGTTGAACTCAGGATGAAGTTGTTTGTAACTGGTGTTGATGTCAAGCTCAACAATCAACCTGATGTGTTACCCAAGTCAAGCTGTTATCATCCTCTACTCATCAATAACTTAGATCTTCATTCCACCTGACAAAAAATAGGCCATATTTTTGACTCCTCCAATTTCTATTTAAATCAGATTTCAAGTCTCAAAAGACTATTTAGGATCATAAGGAAAATGATGTCATTCATGCTGCAGTCTGTATGTGTTGCCTTGAAATATTCATGGCTCAAATCATGTTGGTCACCATTTCATGACTCTGAAATTCTTTTTTGATGTTTTGATCACATTGAGAATGTGGATAAAAGCCTTGCTAGTGAGCCTCCATCAATTTATAAACCCAAGTCTGTTAGAGATTTGAAAACAGTCATCCACCAGACACCATTCAGTATTAAAAGTCTCAATTACTCCTGAAAACCGCAATCAAGGAAGCTTAAAAAAACCAACACAACCCTCCCATATGACAAAAATTTGGTAGCAAACCAAATATTTGCACATGGTTCAATCACCTGATCCATCTTTTCAGCCTGGCTCTAAACTAGCCTGATGGTGCAATTGATGATAACACCACACAGGGAAAGGTGGAAAAAAATACAAAAACTTGGTTTGGCTGAGTCAGCGTCCATTCAGTCTCTCAAACACCCATCCACCCACCCACACACACACACAAAGACTTGGAAGGCCAACCAAGTAGCCTCTGTGATTCAATCATATCCTTTTCCTCCTTCACAGATGAGCCAATCCTGCTTCTAATCTCCCCCAAGCCTGTATTCAAATCTTTAAAGTTTATCATGTTGAGTTTTTCCCCCCGCTTTTGCTGAAACAACAGAGCAGAAACCCCTGTGCCTGCAGCTGGAATCTTGTCACCATAACACACGGCCATACATTATGGTGACAGGCAAGACTCACAGCCCTCAGCAACACAGGTACCACAGAACCACAAGCTTCTTTACATAATCAAACTTATTTTTCCTCTTGGCTGTTCCTCAAAGCACTGTGATTGCATCATGACCAAGCACTGAAAGAAAAACTCACTCAACCGCCAGCAGTTGACATGCAAGTCCCCTTTGTGCACAAAGGCAAGTTGAATGTAAACTGAAGGCAGTTGATTGAGTTTTTCTTGCAGTAAAGGGATTTCTTTATCTTGGTGAAGAGTTGGATATGATTTTGACATGACATGAAGCCAAGTTGTAACCAAGTTACCAAAGAGTTGTAGTTGACTTGGGGAGGATATCAAATGAACTTGGGAACAAGTTTACCAACAATCAGGGAAAAAATGTGCATGACTTACAAGCAATACATAACAGGTATCAGCTAACTATATGACTGAGTTAAGAGAAAGCACTTGCATTCAAGCACCAAGGACATAGCCCTGGTGTGTGCAGAAGTTGGGACTTAGTTAAGCTAGCTCTTTAGCATCAGTGCTGAGGGGAAAATGTTAATTTTGATATAATTGCTTCAGATATATATTATAAGGAAAAGAATGACCAGACCAGGATTCAAACCTGGGACCTCAAAACAAGCTAAGTCACTTTACTAGGAGTGATGCCTTTACCACTAGGCTATCCAGTCTCACCAGACATTTGCAGGTCGCTGCGGACTGCAGTGTAAGCTGAAAAATGCACGGGAACTCTCAACCTGTGCAAACTGTGGGGCTGCAACTGAGCAGCAACAGTTGTTTGAAAAATTTGACAGCTATTGTCCTGCCAACTGTACTAACACTTTTTTTTTAAGTGTACATAATTTTGCCTTGAGCATGCACACTATGAATATAAGTCACCCTACATATTTATGTACAAGCAAACCCACTATCACAAACAGAGAAAAGACTCAGGCACCTAACAATATGCAACAACCTATTATAAAACACCAAGAGAAAAGAAAATAATGAATAAGTAAAGGAGAGAAAGAGCTTAGAAGAAAAAGGAAACAAAACATATCAGATAACAAGATAAATTTCAGAGGAAAGGAAATAGGCCGGTTGACTTGAGGAAAGCAGCAAACAGGTCTTCAGCTTGGGGGTTTTCATTTATCGGCATTGTCAAACCAATTCAAAAAAATCACAATTAGCATCTTGGATGCCATCAGCATTTCTGGGAAAAGCCATCCTAGTGAAAGCTCTCAGCATTTCTTGTCGGGCACCTACCATGGCTACTCCCTGTGTCAACCCCAGAGGTAATATCACCATACCTGATATTACCCAAGTAGTTGCATTATCCCAAATAACCACATAATGATATTCATATATCTCTTATCTAATATCATCACAGAAATAGAATATGATTAATGTATTAATATTAGCACCAAACCTTGTTTATCATTCAAAGGATAATTCTATTGCATCTGTATAATCAATAATATTCATTAGTTGTTATTATTATTATTATACAAACCATCATAATCACTATAATAATTATTTATTATATTATTCTAAGAAATAATAATATAATATTGGTGATTATTTATAACATTCAAACTTAGTTTAGATTAACATAAGATAATTTAAATTAGAGTAAAAATATCAGTATGTTAACCAACAGTAGTGAAATGCATACCTTGAACTGTATGAGTTGTGTTATAATTAATTGTAACATTCAATGAGTAATGAACAATTAATTAATTAATTGTATTTCTCATAAAAAATATAGTATGAATTGAATATTCATTTTAATAATTAATATTGAATCATAAACACATTTTACATGGAGTTAATGGGTGCTGGAAGCGCTCACAACCAGTGAAAACTCATACATGTGCTCTAGAAAAGTACCACATGATTATTGAGCTCAGCTTAACATTACCTTGCTTCAATCATGTGCTAATTAAATCTAATATTATCAACTTAATATTCTTAAGGATAAATCACATGACAAGAACACCTGGAAGCGCCCCCAGCACTGCTAAAACTCTATTAAAAGCCTCATAGAGCCCTCAAACATCCATGAGGTGATACATGTGTTCATGAGTGCCCTGGTTACTACTCAAGGACACTCCACATCCTACTGATATTCTCTGCTAACTCAACAGAGGTCCCCTGGTGTTCCCTCTGAGCGCTTCTGAGGCCCTGTAGAATATTTAAAGACCTGCATTCCTCTGGTTTGTCCCCCCAGAGTTTTACCCATACAGAATAGCCATACCAGCTTGTTTATTTACCAACAATAAATATTCAACACAGTAGCTCTGCTCAGTGTTTTTGCCACTGGATAAACATTAGATTATCCACCATCTCTTACACTATCCCTTTCTACTTTGTCATATTCTTCCACCAACCACAAGCCTGAACAGTACTGTGACTCTTGTCCCAGTTGTTATCTGTTCCCTTGTGAAAACTCCCCCAAAGTAAGTGTTATATTTAAATCCAAACCATTTCCCTTTCTTTAATCAGCAGGAAGAATCCATTTGATTAATTTCTTGGCTTTAACTCCCTGTACAAGGTTGAGAAGAAGCATCAGTCACTGACTGAAAGTCTTATTGCCCTTTTACCTTTCCCAATCACAGAAAACCCATCACCAAATCACCCTTGCCATCACTCAGAGCACAGCCAAGTGCCTGTCTATACTTGGTTAGTAGCATAGAGCCTGACACCCTGATTCTGCAGGTCTGAATCAGTCATCATCACCTGCCTTCAAAGTTTGGTGTATATTTATACAGCCTCAAATAAATCTTTCTTGGGATTAGCCCCCAAGCCAGTTGTATGATTTGGTTTGCTTGCTGCCATGGTTGGGCATCAAAATAGTGTTAAGCATTGTCGGATCTGGGTCATTCAACAACCAGATGTTTGTCAGGCTGTTGAATCCACTTCTCCAAGTACTGGCACCATGAAAAAACTAGTGTCACTTGCTATCAAGCGACATACTAGGTTACAAAGGGACCCTTTGAACAAGTGACATTAGTTTTTTCATGGTGCAGTGGGGGCAGAAGTCAAAGAGATGGGTTGTGGTCTCCCTGATATGGCACATGGGACACAGCAGATCTAACCGGTGGAATTTAGCATTGAAGAGGTAGTAGTGAAGAGGGGATTGCCCCACCAAAATCTGGTTGATTAGCAAAAAGGCGGCTCTGGAGAGTAGCAATATTCTTCTATGATGTTCCTTCTTGCTGGTTGATTGGAAGGCCAATTGCAATTTTGAGATCATTTTAGCCAAGCTAGCCGGCAATTTTCTATCCAGTGCAGAATTCTGGTTGGTAGCTTCCTTGTCCAACAAATCTGAGACCTTGTTGCCCCTTATGCCCATGTGTCCCGGGCACCAGAAAAAGTTGATTTCCATGTCTTTTGGTATGGACCCCCATGCAAGCTCCAGGAAGAGATATTGGCCTGTCTTTGATTGATGACAGTCCACAAGCCATTGGAGAACTCCCACCTTATTGGTGAAGATAAATGCTGAATTGCAGGGGGCTTTCTGGACCCTCAGTCGGATTAGTCAGAGTTACAGCAGGACTCCAATAGCATCACATTTGTGGTTTGAGATGTACCTAGTGCCTTAGACAGGGCAAGTTCAGCCTCCAAGCAAATTGCAGCTCCAGCGTTACCTTTTTCCCAGTTGTAAGAGCCATTAATGTAAACTAGAGCAGCAGTTTGGATTGGTTTCCACAAGTTGATTAGGAGATTGGTTTGATTCATGGCCTTCCTTGGTGAGCTTCATGTTGTGGAAGCGGGCCATGGTGGGGGCCTTCAGCTTGCTGTACCAAATGTGGATATGGCGGACCATTGGATGTATCTGATCATCTATGGCATTCAAAATTCAAACATAAAATCATAAAGTTGATTTTCATAAAATTGTTTTGCAGGGAACTGTCACATTTCATAAAACTTTATTGACAATCCCCTGTGAAAAAATCAAACTTTCATGTTATGTCAAATTTTATGTCCAAATTTTCACTGCAGAGGCTATCTGCTTGGACCAGCAGCTCCGAAGAGTTGTCGGACTGGCCTATCCAAGCAGTCCTTGGACATGGCCGTCCAACAAGAGGTGGGACTTGCCTGTCCGAGCAGATTAATCCACCTGGTGACTGCTTGGACAAGTTTGTTTGGCCTCTTATTGGGTAACCATGTCCTAGAACTGCTTGGACAGGTTGGTCCCAGGACTCATTGGGCCCATTGGTCCAAGCAGATAATTGTTGCAGTGTTTGAATACCATAATCATTGATCAGAAGCTTGCATATGTGGTAATCCTGATTTGTTGTTCACATGTCGTGCATGTTGCTTCAGCAGACACTGCATGCAAATTGAAATCTAAATGAATCAACCTGTTGTTGCTGCAGGCTGCAGAGAAGAGGAAAATGTCCATGGTGTCTATATCCAAGGTGTTGATTTTGGTAATCTCTCTCCATTTGTTTGTGTCATCATATGATTGTGTACATGAATTGACTGTTATTCATGACATATGAATTTTATATAATTTGTGATAACACAATGGATTTTTATTTCAACAGAAAATGGTAAAAGTTTAATGTGGGGTGGATACAGCTGATAGACAGAGAAAGGCAGTATAATTCTGTGAATATTTGGGGTTAAGATTGACATGGGGCTTCTATATCCACAATCACAAATACTAGCAGTTCAAGTGCCAAGTGGGTTCTCCAATTGGGCATAATCATCCAGCCTGGTGCTTAAGGTTTGATGGAAAGCAGATTTGGTCAGAGCCATTGGCACCCCCCTGCTTTGAATTCCAAGCTGTTGTCAGCTTTCCACACCATTTATATATGCTTCAAAAACAAAAAGTCAAGGGTCCACCCCACCAACCTTTTAGAGCATCCACCCTCATCTTGGTAAACCCGCTTGGTAAGCAGGATTTACTTTCCATGCATATTCAAACCTTTGTGCTCTTTATAGGGCTTGTTAACAAAATATATGTTAGGAAAAATCTGCATGGCTTGCTAGATTTGCCATCAGATACCGGGGCTCAGCAAATTTTCCTTACCGGGCCAAATTTTAATTTTTACTTTCCCTCCACAAAATGGCCACCCAACCTGACACCAACACAGAACCCCCCCACTAAACCCAACACCAACCTGGCACCCACCACCAATCCTAACCAACAAAAAAAAAAGGCCCAAATTGGCTCCCCCTGAAGAAGAACAGCTTGCAATCTCATGGATCAACATCAGTTATCAGCCCAACCTTGCTGCAAATAAGGCCAGTGAGACGTTCTACAGGAATATTGAAAGGGACTTCAACACCTATAGTAAGGTTCACTATTGTGATCATGCCCAAATCAAGACACGGTGAGTCTCATTTTTTTGAGTAACAACAACAAATAGAAATACAGATGAACAATATGAAAAATCTCCACAAATACAATGATATCAATGACCCAGCTGCCCATGAGGTCATCCTCCTCATCAAAGAAAAAAAGCATCAACAAGTGGAACAACCATTCCTGACTTGTCCTAAATGGTATTCTTGGATAGTTTAATTTGTCTTGAGATACATACCAGCTGAAGTTTATTTTATCTTGTTTCCAATATCTTCCCGTTGCTTGTCTCTTTGTCTGTGTTCCAATCTAGGTACATAGCTGTTGGATCTCTCAATGTATTGTTTCCAATCTCTGCCTCTTGTTTCTCTCTTAAATCTTGAATGTGTTTAGTTTTCAAAATAATTGCATTTCAAAATAAAACAAAATAAAAACATTGTGTTGATGAAGAAGTATCAGGCAAGAGTTTAAAAAACAACATCAAGTGAATAAGTTGAAACAATCAAAGAAGCAAAAAGCAAAACAATAAAAAAGGGGGTTCAACACGCTGTGGTACTCTTAAATGTTGAAAATTAAAAAATTATTTCTTTTATTCTTTTTCCTTTTCTTTCTATCTTTGTACCTTCTTTTATCATACTAGCATCCAGAAATCAGAAAATGTGATTGGAGAAACGGACTCTACAGCTCAATTTATCCTATGGTCACCTTGGACGGCAACCTATCAAACCCCTTGGATCAGAAGTTACACACCCTCCTTGGCCACCATCAGTAAATATCACCAATCACCAATATAATTTCCATATCACACTCTTTACACAACCTTCAGTACATTACACAACCAACACAACAACATACTACGTACACCATACACATACCACAACATTTACATAAAACAACAACCCTCCACACACAATTATATGGTCATGTAGACATACATGCAGGCCTCATGAACTCTCTTGCAGGTCTCATGCACTCTCATGCAGGTCTCAAGAACTCTTATGCAGGTCTCATGTGGGCTCATGCAGATCCCATGCAGGCTGTCATGCAGACACATGTACCCACTACCCCTATTTTGTTGATTTTTCTGGACATCACTCACTTGATACAGGGTCTGAGCTATTTTTGCCTATTTTTCCTCACTTTAAACCCCCTTTTTGTTGACAGGCTGTGCATACACATGACCTGAAGACTTTTTTTCCCCTCATTTTTAGTTGTTCCATTGTGTTCCATGGCATTTTCAGGCCAGCACAAATTACTCAGTCTAGAATAAATCCCTCAATACTGTGTAGCTAGGCCAGCCAAAATCCCTCATTTCATTGTCACCTTGTATCTAAATTCCCTCACTATTGTCTATATAAGGGGGCTCTCCTCCAGTTGTTCCCCCCTTCCTCACCCGATTTTGGCATCAGATTTTATACACACCCTTATTAGTCTTTATTCCCTATAAACACTATCTATCTGGTCACTATATATTATTAGCCCCTCAATATTATAGTTTTACAATTACATAACCCCTTACACAACTAATTGCAACCCTTATATTCTGTAAGCCTTAGAGAAAGTATAGTCCACCTACAAACTGTCCAAAAGACTTCATTATAAACCTTTCACACTTTATTCTCCTCTAAAATTAACCTACATCCATTATTTCCCCATTTTTCCTACTCTTACCTTAATGTAGAGTAATAATAGTGTTTAATTTAATTCTCTAAGTTCAATCTACTTGATTTTCGCGCGTGCGCGCCAGAAAAATGCATATATTCATTTCTAGCTCTCCCACAAGTCTCCCAGTATCCACATACAGGAAGAATGGCCCAAAATTCCAAAATCTTCCTGTAAAGGTTAAAATTTTCATAGAGGCTGAACCAAGGGGTATTCCAGCCTCTGTCAAGCTGATTTTCATCCCCCACTTCGAACTACAACCACCAAGAATAAGGATCCTCATCCAGGAACTCAGCCAGAAAATTAAGAACAATTCACATCCTTTATTCTTCACACCCTACAGTGTCCGGGATAAAGAGTGAGTGTCCTTCTTTTATCAACTGAACCTTTTTCTTTCTGGCTTTCTAGAAGTCCATAGTTTCTCTCTGTAATCTGTCTTGCCGCTTCCTCTCCTATTTCACTGTTCTCTCAGGTTTTTCTGTGGTTTGTTACCTTAAAACAAAACCACATAGGTTTTCCATTAAAGAACCTTAGCCACTGGCTTAAAAAATTGGACTGACTCAGTTTTCACTGGTCAGACCTTCCTCAGTTTCTTTTGAGGAGGAGGTGTTGCAGATTTTCTCCGCTTAATCCAGCTTTAGCTGCGCAATCACCATTGATACAATCATCATCAATGATAACAAGTATAACAAAAACATTAATTTTTATTTTAAAAATCTCCTATTCTAATTATCCTTGTGTCCTCATCGCCACATAAGAGGCACAGGCTCACATATTCAATCAACCCTTTACATTCAATATTTCCCTCACTGGGGTTTGAACTCACTACCTTCACCCGACCTTATTCTCAGAGCCTGAGCCCTTAGAGCATCTCCAATGGCCCCTGAGTCAGTGTAACCCTGGCTTGGGGCCCTGTAGCACATTTCACACCCTGACACAGAGGTTTCACCAAACCAGCTACAGCGGACTCGCCAAATTTAGCGGCCCGCCAAACAGCTTGAATGCTAGATTCCGGTGGACAAAACATCACCTTCCTTTGATCAATACGCAGCATGGAGCAACTCATCACCCATTTCGTGGAGGACAAGGACGACATAATCATAGCGATGCAAATAAACAACTACATCATCCACCTCATCCAAGGCCAAAAGTAATGGGGCGGATCAGTTGATGGCCGAATGACAATCAACAGGAACCGACTTGAAGGGGATGTTTGCCTCTTCAATGATTATTTCAGTGAAAATCCAGTGTACCCGGATTTTATGTTTCACAGAAGATTCAGGATGCGTGTTTCATTGTTCAAGCAAATCCTTCAAGACATTCAAAACCACAACAATTACTTTATCCAAAAATGCAACGCCGCAGGAAAATTGGGCTTCTCGCCCTTTCAAAAAATGACATCAGCTATGCGAATGATGGCGTATGGTTGTAGTGCGGATTCTGTGGATGAATACACACGAATGAGTCATTTCCTTTTTTTGTTCTAGTTCTTGAATTTTCACTTATATGAGATTCTGTACAAATTCAGGTGAAAGCACCTCCCTTGAATGTTTGAAGAGATTTTGTCAAGCAATTGTTGCTATTTACCAGGAGGAATATATTTGCGTTCCAAATCAGCAAGACATTGTGAAACTATGAAAAGAATATGTGTCCTATGGGAATTGAACCCACGTCTCTTATTTCCATGTCAAGTGTACTAACCACTTTACTAAGGACGCTTGGATATGAATGACTGTGGATGGGTCAATGAATGCTACTGGTGTCTATGAAATACCCAATTGGAGGGTGAATGCCTGTAAATGACAGGTGATAATATGGTAGACACCAGCAGTTATGATAAAGCCTAGAGAAGCAGAACCACAATCCAACAGACATCACACGGTTATTGAAAGTCGCTGAAGAGCGTGGATTACCCAGAATGCTAGGATCTCTTGATTGTATGCATTGGTCATGGAAGAACTGTCCAATGGCTCACCATGGACAGTACACTGGAAAAGAGAAGGAGCCCACCTTGATTTTGGAGGCGGTTGCATCATACAATCTTTGGTTTTGGCATGCTTTCTTCGGCCTGCCAGGATCACTCAACAACATTAATGTACTTGACCAATCCCCCATCTTTGAAAAACTTCAAAATGGCCAAGGCCCAGAAATCAATTACAAAGTAAACGGGAACGACTATTCAATGGGCTATTATCTCTGATGGGATCTGTCAACCACAGAGGTAATATCAACATACCTGACATTCCATATCAACATACCTGATATTCCCCAAGTAGTTACAATGAAATATTAAATAATTAATATTGATAAATTATGTAATAAGTTGTTAAAATAGTAATATTTATGGTGTTCAAAGCTACATAAATAAAAGAATTGCATAAATTCATAAACACCAACTTGGCAGGGAACTGTCAATTAAAGTTTTATGTATTTCGACAGTTCCCTGCCAAATCGGTGTTTATGAATTTATGTAATTTTTTTATTTATGTAGCTTTGAACACCATAATTTAATATTATATTACTTGTGCTATACTTTATTAGAACAAACACAGTACAATTAATATAATACAAGTACCACAATGAGTAAATTACATAACAAGAACCGTAAAGAAACCTTATAAAACTTAACACCATGATTATAAATTATTATAATAGGTTTTGCCTAGTTTTGTCTGACCTCAAAAGGTTCTGTTTAGTTTTGCCAAGTTTTGTTCTGTCTACGCACATTTTGTCCTTTTATTTTATATTTTATTTTACCATATTTTATTATTATATTTAGCCGTAAAATATAACATAAAATAACTTAACTTACAAAATATGCACCTCAAATATGCTTATAAATATTATAATTGATAACAATTAATTATTTAAAGCATAAGCTCATTATTTGATCTGTATCCCATAATGAGGCGTCAACAGGAAGGAGTGAACAATTTGTTATCAATCTCATTCCCATCTAATGATGTACATTAATTGGAAGTTAATTAACATCATTAATTTGAGCGCCAACAGGAAGGAGATAATAAGTTGTTAACAACTTTATTCACATCAAAAGATGTGTATTAATTAAAAGTTAATTACCATTAGTAATTCTGAGCGCTGCCTGGAAAGAGATAACAATTGTTTTGTTAACTTTAACAGCATCAAGGATGTGTACTTTAATTTAAAGTAAATTACCATCATTGATCTGTTAATATTAACCTAGTAATAATCCAAGGGATTAACATTTGTTGATCTTGATCCCAGTGCGCCTCAAAGATCCCTCAAGGAAGATATTGGGCGCTTCTGAGTGTCTTGTTAGAATATTTAAGCACCAGCTTCCTCTGGTAATTTCCCCCAAGCCTACCAGTCACCCAGAAAGCGCATTCAGCCACCAGATATTATTATAACTATCCACCAGACAGTCTATAAATTATCCCAGCAGCTTTAACTAGTGTTCTTGCCACTGGATCATGCATCCACCATCATCCACACCACTTATCGTCTGCCCTGAATCCACTTGTAGTGACTTATATAAGTCTTGAAGCGCATCTGAACTACTACCACCAGTTGTTAGTTGCACTCCAACACCTATAAAGGCCCAACCACGTAAGTACTAGCTACTTACAACCTCTATAATATTCCCTGACTGTCTCAGCAGGAAGAATCCATGTACACTTACGGGATTTCCCTCCCTGAAAAGGTTGAGAAGAAGCTTTGCAAGATTTAAATACTTGAAGCTAATTATCTTTAATAATTATTATTTATAGGAATTAACCCTTTCACGTACCAAACCAACCTTAAATCAATCACTCATAGCACAACCAGTGCTCCTAAACACTTGGTTAGTAGCATAGAGGCTGACAGGATCTATCCCCCTTGGGCAACACTCATCCAAACAATATCCAACCCCGTCGGAAAAAAAAACAAACACTTTTCCAAGGTCTGTTGAAACTCGACGCTGTGACATCTCTGTGACTTTCTCTAGGCTTCATCCCTGTGCTCCGGATCACTTTTCTTTTCCTTTCATTTTCCCATTCTCATTCTCCCATCCTCATTTTCCCATTTTCATCTCTCCTCAACTCTTCCTTCCCAATCACCTTCCCAATCACCTCAACACCTCAACTCTCTCACAATCTCTGACTCGCCTTTGTCGACTCAGCTTCGCAAATCAATTCAACTCTCAGACTCGACTCCGTCGACTCTGCTCATTCAATCAAACGTCACTCAGCGTCTCCTTTCCCTTTGGTGAGAATACAACTGTCATCAACTCAACAATCATTCAAACTAACTCTCTTTCTTCTCATCAGTCCTGTGCCCTTCTACTGTCTCCTGTCCTGCTTCTCTCAGTTGTCCTCTTATTCAATTTCCTTATATCTCAACGGTGATTATCTTCAGCTTTGTATCTCTTCTTTTTTCTTCTTCTTTCCTGATTTCATGTCTTCTAACTTTTCTCTTTCTCTCAGTCTGGTTCTGTTTTTATCTCTGAAATTCATAGGTACTTCAAGGTCCAGGAAGCTTATCAAAAAGACGTCAAGAGGGCTTTTGGTGTGTTACAGCTTCAGTTTGCAATTGTTCGCAATCCAGGACGACTCTGGCGCTTGGAAGACCTACACACAATCATGCTTGCTGCAGTGCTCTTGCACAATCTCATTGTTGAAGACGAAAGAAACACATCTATGGAGAACATATTTGACTATCATCAAAATCATACGGAATCCAGTGGTCCCTTGACCAATCAGAACACCGACTTTGAACTCTTCATGCTTTGATATCAAGCCATCTGAAGCAGATCCACCCACAATATGCTCAAAGAAGATCTGATTGATCATCTTTGGAATATGCGTGGGCTGGAGAAAGAAAATGTGGAGGAACAGGATGATTGAGAGATATATTTTTTTCTTATTTTCTTATTTTTTTATTTTTTTATTTTTTTATTTTTTTATTTTTTTATTTTTTTATTTTTTTATTTTTTTATTTTTTTATTTTTTTATTTTTTTATTTTTTTATTTTTTTATTTTTTTATTTTTTTATTTTTTTATTTTTTTATTTTTTTATTTTTTT
>SMGU01007220.1:0-14907 GCA_004348175.1 Puccinia novopanici
AGGAGGAGGAGGAGGAGAAGGAGGAACGCACAAGATGATTTTGAGCCGTTCTAGCGGCGACACCACTGTCCGTGACACCGCCCCCGCCGCCCCCCCCGCCACGAAGTATTCCGCCAGTCGCGACCGCCCCTGGTCCTGCCCTCTCGTGCCCGTCGTCATCGCTCTCTCGACCGTCCGGTGTGGCCCGCCCGTCGTCGCTAATCTAATCTGTGTGTCTTTCTGGGTGGGTGTGGGTGGGTGAGGTGTGCCGTGCTGTGCTTCTCGTGCTCAGCTCGTCTTGGTTTGTTGGTGGTTGTTTCCAAGAAATTGGGTCTGCCATTTTTTAAATATCATCTAAATCACTTGCGTATCAACCGTTCGGTGCACTCACCACACCACCACCTCACACGTCTCACACAAGAGACCCCAACCACACACATGCACACAACCAAGAGTAGGGGATGACGATTACGAGAGAAAAAAGAGAGATGTCAGGACACAACCCAATCCATGTGACACCACTATACAAAAAACAAGAGGCTAAGGGTTGAGGATGAATTTTTGGACGAGTTCTTGCAGCGCTTGGATGCTTGCAGGAGGGGGACACGGCACAGACAAAGATGATTTGGAGGAGTCAGTGGGAGAGGCGGGGGGATGGAGGAGCAGCAGGGCGGTCTGTTCGGACCAGTGTATCCACCCAAACTAACCGAACCAAGTCATCAGTCATTCTATGAGAGTGAGAAAAAAAAGGGGGAACTGACGTGACAGCCGAGCAAGTAGAGTGTGCGGAGACAAAGGATGAGAGATCGGCGGAGGTTGAGCGAGTGTTGTTGGGCCAAAGTGGTGGTGTTAGGAGTAGCAGCGGGGGAAGAAGAGTAGGAGAAGGGGAGAGAGGGGTTGGATGCGAGGGAGCGAAGCAGTTGAGAGGTGGTAGACGAGGCATGCAAGAGAGCGACCGAGTGGGGAGGCGTGTTATTGGTGTTGGCGAGGGACACCGCTTTGAGCAAGGCCCAGCCGGCTTCATAGTGTGGGTACTCGGCCAAGACGGCATAACAGTCGAGGATGAACTGTTTTTGAGAGGAGAAGGAAGAGGAGGCACGGAGGAAGGATGCGAGGTAGTGGAGGGCGGAATGGTCGCGGGGATGGAGGCGGATGAAGGCTCGCAGCCTTTGGCGTTCGTTAGCGAGGAGATGGTCTCGTGAGGCGAGGGAGGCATCCTGCAGCAGCTGGTCGAGGGCCCATTGGCGGTGGGACCAGGCGTAGTAGTTGCGCGGATAGGCGTCGCACGCTTGCAGGCTGAATTCCAGCTCCTGGTCCATCTCTTCTACCGGCAGATTCGCCGGCAGTCGGGGCTCCGCTCCACTCGTCGCTTCCGAACGACAGGGCGGGAAGAGCCCGTGCAAGACCCATCGGCGATGGAACCACAGCGCACTCGACTTGGCATGCGATGTGATGGAGAGTAATAGTTTCGTCAGGACGAGCTCCTTGGCCAGTAGGTTGTTCGGTTGTTTTACTAGTATTTTTCGGCGCGTGGAGAGCGCCGTCAGATGGTCTGGGTTCTGGATCAGCAGCACTCGCGACAGTTGCAGCAGCTCTTCCTGACGCTCTGCGGTCGGTTCATGGCTCAGTAGTAGTACGAATCGCTTCGAGACGACGGGGTACGCGTTTCGCAGTGCGTCTTGTGGGATGGCCAGCAGGTTCTCGGTGGGCAGTGTCAGGTGGTCTTGGGTGTGTGTGAGTTCGATGAGGGTTCTGAGAAATGAAAAAAGATAATATTCAGAATTCTGATTGGAAAGAAAAGAACAAGAACTACTCACATTGGGAATGCATCCAGGAACTTGTTGAGTTCCACGAAGAAATCCATTTATTTTTTTTAATGGTTTTACATCAATTTCAAAAATAATTAAACATTTACATCATCATCAACAATGGTCACTCGAGTAGCAGGAACAACAACATCATCATCATCATCATCAACATGCTCATCAGAAGGATGAGTCTCCAGTCTAGTCTGGTGACGGTACAGAAAAGCCTGAGCCAGGATCAAGATATCGATAGACAACTGAAACAGGGCACTGCCAACGATCATGAGTGAGTATAAAAGAATACCCAAGATGGGAGGAGATCAAGACTGACCATATCTTGAATTGGATCGAGTTAGAATCGGGCGAGACAAACACGAGATAGATGGACTTGAAGCCGTCGCCAAACAGCCAACCAAGCAACACCAAGTTACTGAGACCGGCCAAGGACTTCCGGCGGAAGTTGGTCAACAACTGAGGGATGGGTAGCTTTTTTTTAAAAAAAGCAAAGACCGGACTTGTTTTTGTGTTAAGTTAGGAAGAACAACAAGTGGATTAATTAATGTGAAAAAAAGAAACGCACAGTGCTTTCGAGACCCAATGAGAAGAAGCCCATGGCCTGAATGAAGGACTCGTGCTGCTGGAAGAGGATGAAGAGGGCGGCCTCGAGGGCGAAGAGGAGGGCGAAGAGGTCGAGGTAGGAGTGGAACGAGTAATAGGTGGGCTGGTCCGCGTGCTTGAGACAGAGCCGCAGGAGCGCCAGCTGGGCACCAATCATCAGCACCGACTGCACCAACAGGGCCGTGTCGAATCGCTCCCCAAGCCAATAAAACACTCGGCTGATATTCGCCACCCTTAATGCCGTCCAATCAACGTGTCACTTCCTTTCTCTCTCTTCTGAAGTACTCAAACTCACAGTAGAACCACACAGATCAGATGCGAAAAACCTTCCGAACTCTTGCCCCGTTCGATCCGCACTATGTATCAACCATCAACCATCAGCAAAAAACCAACAAAAAAAGAAAAACTCAACGGTATTGATCCAGATACACCAACGGGGAGCCCAGGGCTATATATAGAAAAAAAAAAAAACAGAGAGGTAGTAATGAGCTGCGATCGGATGGGTGAGGGCAACTAGGGGAGAGAGAAGAGAGAGGGATGCGGTTGTACCTATTCCGACACTGGCCAAGGTGCTCACCCAACCCATATGAGTATAGCGAGAGGATGTCGTCTGCGTGATCTGTGGGCGTGGTCTCGGAGTGTGTCGGTGATCTTGTTCCGCCCCGAAACAGAAACTTCAATGCGAGTGAATTCGACACTGACTAATATTCCCAACTGGGAAACTCTCTCTAATCTCCTCCTCGATAAAACTATCCACCCGGTTCACACTGTTGTGGCCTTACCCACATGTCATGAAATGTCGTCCTTTTTTCTGCAGGCGCTCCTCAGATCTGATCACCATAAAATATTGTATCAGAACTCTTCATGATGTTTTAAGAAGGTGTACGTTAAAAGCTGTGCTAAAAGATCCCCAAATGTGAACCGGGCTATTTGAAGCCACCAGACATGTTGAAGAAAACAACAGCACAATCTCTTGTTCATTACTCAATGCAAATCCAATCTACTCACTTAAATTCTAGCTAGTCCTACACTAATAATACAACACACAAAAAATAAAAAATAAATCTTGCACACTCCAGCTAAAATAACACAAACCCTAACCATCACCATCACTGGTAACCGACCCCGACGGATTCGATTCCGATGGTGGCTGGTGGGTAATCCCATAACTCGCATCCATCCATCTCCGTTCGAGTAAGTCCTTCTCTCCAACATACTGCCCTTGTACCTCATCCGAATTCAGTCTTCCTTCCAAAGAGGCATAACTAGTACTACTACTCAACTCCAGTGGCCTGAAATGATCTTCTGGTGTCTTCATGGGCGGAAGACCATAGCCTGCTTCCTCACGTCTACGGTGTAGTAAATCGTAATGATCATCAAGCACATTTCCTTCTTTCCGATTCGATAGAATCGCAGTAGGCTCCGTCGGAAGAACTGGGGGCGTCACTATAGCAGCCGCCGATGCCACATTGTAATCAACTAACGCCTTAGGGGTGGCTCTTTCCGGCAAGAGGGTAGTAGGATGTCCAGTGGTTGGGGTCGCAAGACTAATCTCCTTAGATGATTCAGACAGTCCCTGTGATATGCGTAGCGATGGAAGCAATGGGCGCAGAGTCGGTGAACCGGAAAGCCCACCCAAAAGACCCGTCGCAGACCTGCTTGGTCTGTTGTTCAACACACGCGGCGAGGGAGATGATGACCGTGATCCAGACTCAGCACGTGGTCGAAGTCGTGGCGTGAATGTCAAGGCCTCATCATCATCAAGTGATTCAGATGTAGGCTTGGGTTGGGCCTTCAGCACCGTTGCCGGCGAACTTGAGGAGGGTACACGAAGTAACGTGGTAGTCGTAACTGGCATTCTCGCATCGTGCTTTTGAAATGCAGACAAGATGAAATCTGCAGTCAAATCCAACGCCGTGCGAACTTCAGGTAATAGAGCCAGCATTTGACCGAATCCATGACTCCAGCCTTCAAAAATACTAATTCGAACGTACAGAAATCAACCACCCTCAAATTATTATTAGTAGTAGAACTCTCAACATATCCCAAAAGCTCGTTTAACCTACCGCATTTGTACCCAATCCGCTTCTTCCTCTTCCAAGATTGGGTCTAGCTTCCTCGGTGGTGTAAAGTTGTAATCACCATTCCCCTTCTGGAAATTCAATACAGCCTCTCTTTTGCGTTGTTGCTTGGCCTCTCTAATCTTGCCAGCCATGATCACAGTGTCATCCACAAACGGATCTTTTTCACCGCACACTAGATAAACTGGTGGAAATTGAGCTAAGATAGAGGAGGGTGTAAAGATGGGTGAGATGTGGTGATCCTTGGTAAGATCTGGTGCGTTACGAGGTCCAACATAACAAATCGCCATGCATCGCATCTGCAGGAACATTCAATGAGCAGATATACGAGACACATTGGTTGTGTCAGCAAAAAAAAAAAAAAACTATCACGCCTTCAATCATCATCGTAAAAGAGACGCAAGTACCATTGAGGGACTGATAATTCTATCGTTAAAAAACCCAGTTCTGCTCGTCATTGTTAAATGAGTTCCAAAAGCCTTCCTTTGAGGACGAGCCTTCGGGAGCGCCAAACCCGCTGGGCTACTTTCTTCTGGGACTTCGAGAGTTCGTTGCCCGGCGTCTACCGAAGTTTCGAATTTCGAGAATTCTTCTTCGTGGAACAGCACCCTCTCGCCCAATGATTTTTCATTATCCACAGTCGCAGGACTGTTAGTTAATTCCTCGCCCAGATCCGCACTGCCATCTCTATTGTCATCGAATGCATTCGAGGTCTCGTCCTCACTCAGTTTCAATTCAACATCCGACAGGCTTCGCTCGACCTTGGGCGTCAAAGCCCGCTTCCAGGTAGCTACCATACCTGGCAAGTTTGCGAAACTTTGGCGAAACTTCTTTTTCATTCCTCGGCTAGTCAGTTCTGTTTCATGATGCTTGACTCGATCGTCAACGACACTCAAGGGACTTTTGTGGTTTAGGTGGCTCTTGGCTTCAAGAATGCCGTCGGGTAGGTTAGACGACGAGTTACCCCTTCTGAGAATCCTGAGATTTTCGGGTGACATCCAGGAGGTAAAGTTGAAGTCCAACGCAGCGTATAGCCAGATAATCCCCACTGGTAAGGGAAGCCCGTGGAAAGGCGAACCGGGGCTTGATTCAATAATTGAAATGATCATTGCCGCTGACAAATTAGCACCCCTATCATGATATGATGAGAAGTCAGCGCTTGCTATGACCAGCAATCTAATTAATGATACAGGAGGATTGATTCTAGGATTACGTACGCCGAATCTCCCGTGAGGACAATGTCTACCATATCTCGACCCATACCGATGGCCCTTCCCTTCGACTCCTGGATCAAGCGGTAAACATCCATGCACTCATGGATTGCATACGGAAAGGGATATTCCGGCGCTTTGCAATAATCAATTGACAGGATGGGGATGCCCGTCTTGATCGTCCATCGAATGATTCTTTCCTCGTGGTGAGTGGGACTACATAGAGAGGTGACGAACAGATGAGCTATGATGATATCAAAATCAAGCGCTCAGGGCCGTCTCTTCAAAGCATTAACAGGGAAGTCGGGATGTATACCTCATGGCAATGAAACCGCCTCCAGGAACATCTAAAATCAGGTTTTTCGTCCGAACAAGTTCAAAATCAGACCGGGCGGAGTACAACCAGCAAGTGATGGGCTTTGTATACTTGGAGCCATAGGGTCTGGGAAAGATAAATTTGCGCTTGATTGGTATAGAGGGGCGATGTCTGCGAGTAAAGAACTGAATGATTGGGTTACTGGTTTTCTCCCAAGTTATTCTTAAAACTTCGACCTGAATTTAGGGCAGCAAGGTCAGCATTAATATGAATGACACAGGCCATAGAGTACGAGTTTTTTCGTGGATTTTAATGGTGGGGAAATTTCGATCAAGCTTGAAGGAAAAATAAAAATAAAAATTACAGTGGGAACCGCACGATACCTCCGTAGCTTTTCATCAGCTTCGGTGGCGTATATCAGATAGTAGCCGCTGAATAGGATACTGAGAAGATCTCTAAGCCACTTTAATGGGATGGGAGCAGCGGTCGCAAAACCAGCGTCGAGTGCGGTATTAATCCATGTTGCACGATAAAAACCGCGAGAATAAAGCCTTGCCAGCGGCTCTGGGGCTAAGTTCAGATAGATCGAAGATTCATGATTAGTTAATTGGATGGAGTTGGGACCATGTGAACATGAACTCACCAGCAAGGCCCACCAGAGTATCCCAATGACGGATACCATAGAGACAAGTGAGCAGGGTGACGGTGATTTGCCATGGGGTGAATCTTTCTGTGAAGCAGAAAGATGTACACTTGTATGAGCAAGCGATGGTGGATTCTTAGAGCATGCATGTAAACTTGTGGCACAAGAAGTTTAAGATAACTTAACTGAATCTGTTGTTGAACTGCTTGACACCAGCTGGACCACTAGGGTCGCCTGATCTTAACCGCCATACCCAGAACAGCAAGACCAGAATGACCTGGGTCCTTCTCCAAGAGGCAGACGGGCGACCAAGTAGATGGTCAATCATCTATCCGAAGGGGTTCTCCAGTGAGATTGATTGATCGATTCGTTGATGGTTCAAGGGGATGGTGTGTTAGTTAGCTCGAGATGGTCAGCAGGTTCAGGATTTCAGCGGTGAGGGGAATCGAGAGATGTGGTTGTTTGATGAGGGCGGACGGTCAACAGAACTTAACTGTCCGCTGAGAGCAGCAATCAAAAAAGTCCGATCTCCGCTGGCCGAAGACGACTTTCATCACGTGAAATCTGGTCGTTCTGTCATTTCGGGCACTAATTAAATTAAATCGTAAATTGTCGCTGATCGTCTCTTTTTCACGTGCAGATTGTCACCACATGGCACAAACCGTTGTGGAGGCAGGCATCCACGGATGTCGGCATGGATCACCCGGACTTTCCATGCAAGCTGCTGGTTCCACCCACCGATAAAGCATACTCACAGACCTCTGGAACCCCCTATTCGGCTACCGCTCAGACTGTGCAGAGCACTTGAAATGGCAGCAAGCATAAATATAGCATGATAAAGCAGGGCCACATAAAGATTTAATATCAGGAGAACATGAGGCAAGTTCACATATTAAGGGGGTTCATTTTCAGCTGATTTGCATTGCTGATTTTGAACGCATTCTTGCTGATGGTAAAAAGTTTATTGGTCAGCGTACATCAAATGGCCGGAAGTCACACTCAAAGCCAATTATAAGCTCCTCACCATGCATAAATTACCTTCTGCAAACTTTCCTCATGCAGCATAAAACTATTATAAAATTAACAGATTTTTCATAAAATTAGCAGTAAATGAACCCCCCTATTCTAGCAGTTCATGAACTGCCCTAGTTGGTTGCTCCTGCTTTCTCACAATTAATATTTGTTTCCAACAAGCAAACTTTTAACTGAGACAAAATAAGGGTTGACATTGAAACATGAGTTTGTGACAATAGTGGGTTTCAAAGTAGACTCTGAAAGGCATGCAGATCTTTTTGAAGAATGTAGAAAACATTGAATTGAAGGGGTAACACTGGGAAAAACATGCTCAACTGCCTGAGTGGGTATCTGAAACAAACAAAGAGAGCTGTGCTACAACAGAACCCTTCAAATATATACAGTCTTGTCTCCTATGTAGTTTCATTAGTAGGTTTCAAAGTAGACTCTGAAAGGCATGCAGATCTTTTTGCAGAATGTAGAAAACATTGAATTGAAGGGGTAAAGTATACTTTTTGGAGGAGGGAAGTGAAATTTATGAATTCTGTTCTGCATGCATTCATTCACAACAAATCTTGAATGAATTCAGGCAGAAAGATGTGCAGAAAATATTTTCTGCAAAATGGTCTGCATGCATGCACAATTCAACTTTGAAAACCACTATTAGGGCACTATGTCATTGATGTACTGCCCATTTTTCCTAAATATTTCTCATTCTTGATGGTTTCAGCAAAGTTTAGAAAAAGGTTTAGGAACAGTGACCTCAGCCCCTAAACCCAAATTTAGCTCCCCACAGCCAATCTAGCAATGCCACTGCAGGTGCTAAACTGGGAAGTCAAGTACCTCCCAGCCTGTGAGGAGCTATAGCATAGCTAAATGTAGCAACCCTATAGGTCCCCAAGCCCTGCCTATCACACACCATTCCAGTGATAGGCAGGCACCCTTTCATCAAACACCCCTCCCCCCCCCTGGATCAACTGGACACAGTACTCATCTTGTGACCCCAAAAATCTCCAATCATGGAACAGTATTTGAGGATGCCACAGGGTGCCAAATCTCGCTCCCTGCAGTGAATCTGGCCTGGCCCTGGGGAGCTAAATGTGTGATGTAGTTGCTGAACTTAGAGCAACTCCACCGGGGGAAGTAAACCCGGGTTGCTAGCTACATGTAGCACCCCAACCCCCAAAACACACCCCCACCGGGGCTTCTATCCGGGGTTGGGAAACCCCTCCGATGGTAAAAAATCATAGCAAGTGGCTACATCTGGCCATTTGCTACTACCTGGAAACATGTGAAAATTGTGTGACAGGCCATGGCCATTCTGGTGAATGGTACATGAAACCTTCAGCCTGTCCCCCCGAAGGATATCCAAAAAAAAACATATCCCCATCCCCCCAATATCCGTTCAAACCAATCAGCAACAATAAACAATTGAATCAATGGCCTCTATTGACCCAGCTCTATGCTCAGATGGTACGGTTTCTTTCTCCTGCTTCAATCCAATTCCTGTCGCCCTTTTTTGCTCATTTTTTTCCCAATTCTAGACACGCTTCCTTCACTCAATAATGGCACGATAAATGAACCCAAGGCTACGATTGGGAAGAGCAAAGATTCTAACAAATCCGAGCCAACCCCCACTCCAGATAAACCCAAGGTTCGAGCACGAAACTTCACAGATGAAGATGATGTGCAACTCTGCATCTCTTGGCTTGAGGTCTCTGAAGATCCTCTCAATGGGACCGATCAAACAGCATCGATGTTCTGGTCTCGTGTTGCCAAGCATTTCCTGGCCGCTTTACCCTCTCCTGCACGTACATCTGGAAGCCTCAAGGCACGTTGGGGAATTGTCCAACATGCAGTCAACCGATTCAACGGCTGTGTCTCCCAAGTCGACCAAGCCAACCCCAGCGGCCGATCTATAGAAGACCGACTGACAATGTCCCTCAAATTGTACAGTGAAGCTTACTCAAAGGCATTCACTCACCTGCGACCGTACAACATCCTCATCAATGCTCCGAAATGGAACTCCTATATCCAAGACCTCAAGGTTAAAAAAAATGATGTGACGGAGAAGAAAGAAAAAGTGAAAGATGCTTCATCGGTTGCCAACAAGGATGACGAGGACAACTTACCCTCGACAGTTTTGGAATCAGATGCGCCGTTCCCTGATGAAGCCACCAGCACAACCACTTCCTTGACTCCTGCCCCATCCTTGGTTAATCAAAGCCAATCGGCCCGTCCTATTGGTGCAAAAAAGGCAAAACAATATCGTTCCAATGCCTCTGATCCCGAAGCTGACTTGGCATGGAAGGAACAAATGGCTCAAGCACATTTGGCACTATCCGAGCAGGCCAAAACCCAAAATGCTATCTTGAAGACTCAAAGCGATGTGATTCAAAATCAAAGCAACGCAATGCAGCAACTAGTTGAACGGCTCAGTGAAGATTCAATTATGAACAAAGATCTCTCTTCGATGGATGAAGATGCGAAAAGGTACTATCTCATCAAAAGGAAGAGGATCCTCGCTCAATTGGAAGAATAGTCATTGATTCATCTGTTGTATTCATTCCTTCTGTCCTTTTTTTTTTCTTCTTTCTTATTGTCGCTCTTTTGAATTTTGGCTCGGTTCATTCCTTTTCTGTACTCCTTTCCCTGTCCTTTGGCATGCCAATTGCAAATAGGTTGTCCCCGTTTTTTTTTTTGTGTGGTTTGATTCCATGTGCGCAAAGTAAAGCAAGGATTGGTGTTACTCCTTCTACATTCTAAACAATGACAAGGAGATGAGAGAGAGACAAAAAAGACAAAAAAAAAGAAAACAAATAATAATAAATAATAAAATTAAAAATATAACTAGCTATCTTAATTCGAAGCACCTTTGATGGCCCAAAGGTGCTTGATCAGGTCGTTTTTGAGCTTATGGTGAGCTGTTGAGTCGCGAACGGCTTTGAAGTTAGCAATGAATTCACCAAAGCCTGCGGGGTTGCGGTTGGCCTCGACTGTCATTGTTGTTTGATCGTATATCCGATCAAATGGGTCAACCTCGTTGCGTTCATCCTCCACAATCATGTTGTGGAGGATGACACATGCCATCATTACCCGATAGATTTTCTCCTTTGACCATGAGCGCGCCGGTTGCCGAATAATTTCAAAACGAGATTGGAGCACTCCAAATGCTCGTTCAACGTCCTTTCGAGTTGACTCCTGCATTGTGGCAAAATGCTGCAACAAGAAAGTCCTTATCAGCTTCGTTTGCACAGTGTATGTTTGAAAAAACATTACTTGTACCTTGCGTTCTTGTCCTTGTGGCTGAGATATTGTTTTCACAATTGTAGACCATTCTGGGTAAATACCGTCTGCAAGATAATAACCTTGGTGATAGTCGTTGTCGTTGATCTTGAACTTGCAAGGAGGAGCCATGCCATTTTGAATCTGCCCAAACAAAGGGGACATGTCGAGAACATTCAGATCGTTATGCGACCCCGGGATTCCAAAAAAAGCGTGCCAGATCCAAAGATCATATGAGGCTACCGCTTCAAGTACAATCGTTGGGACCTGTTGGTTTCAAAAGAAGTCAATAACTAGTGCAAACACAACTTAAATAAAAGAACGTACTCACTTCTTCCTTCCCTTGATATTGTCCAGCCCAGGCTTTTGGACAGTTTTTCCATTGCCAGTGCATGCAATCTAAAGATCCGAGCATGCCTGGGAAGCCGCGAGCCTTTCCAATCTCAAGTAACCGGGCGATATCGTTTGCATTTGGATAGCGAAGGTATTCAGCACCATAGATGCAATGGACGGCATCACAAAATCGGTCGAGGGATTCAAGCGAGGTGGATTCAGATAATCGAAGATATTCATCTTGTGCGTCAGCGGCAACACCGTAGGCCAGGATACGAATGGCAGCGGTCACTTTCTGGATAGGTTGCAAGCCAAGTAGGCCAGTCGCGTCACGTTTCTGGACAAAGTACCGGTCGAATTGTTCAACATCGTTGACAATCTTCAAAAAAAGCCCCCGGCGCATGCGAAACCTTCGATGAAACTGGGTATCGGTGTATACAGGAGAATCTGAAAAGTAATCCAGGAACAAACGCTCAAAGCCTTGACTGAAATTCCTCGGAAGATTCGGGGATTTTCCAGGTCTGGACCCTCCATGGACTGGCTCCTCGGCTTGGTCTTCTTCTTCGATTAAAATGGAGGTAGAATCTAGGACGGCCGCATGCATTCTGGAGTTCTGGACTAGTGAATTGGTGGTGGAGATGATGGTGGATTGAAAGTTTATTAAAGATTGGATAATCTTGACAGTTTGCTCGTCCATGATGGAGGAAAGTTGGTTTGGGGATCTGGTAAAATAAAAAAAAAATAAAAAAAATAAAAAATCAATTCAGCGGGGGAGGCAGGGGGGACGTTTCACTCACTTTTATGTCGTGGATACAACCCTGCGGTGGAGCTGATGAAAATGCGAGGGTGGTAAAACCTGCTGATTAGGGTTTGGGGGGAGTAAATTTGAGGTTTACAACCCGAATTTGACTACCCCCGGTGGAGTTGCTCTTAAATTTTAGCTTCTGGACACACCTCCCACAATGGGGATAACATAAGACCATCTTCACCAGGAGATGTTCTTTGAACTGCTAAATTTCCAAGTTTAGCAACTGTGGTGCAATTATAGCAACTGGAACACTCAAATTGCCCCACCAGAAGCTTGTAATTCCAGAAACTTGCAATTTGAAAAACCCAATTCTCCCTATCCAAACTCACAGAAATAAACACATGCAGCTTTTTTTCTCAGTCTGTGCATTTTTGGTGCCAGGAGATGGGGGTGGAGCCAGGTTGACACAAAAAAGAAATCTGTTGAGAAAAACTGGAGGTAGAAAAGGGAAAAAAAAGGAGATAGTGGTGGTCATGGTTGAATTTGACGGACTTCTTGATGTGTGTATTGTGTATTGTATCAGAAGATATGTGGATCAGGGAAGTGGAGCAAGGGTGAAGTATCACAAGGATGAACCTTGTGATACCTGGCATGGTTGTAGATCTAGCATCAAGGTAGCTCCCCAGGGCCTTATTGCTATATTAGCAACACACATAGCAGCTCTGGTGGAGGTGCTATAGGGGGTACGGGGGGCTTAATTTGGTATAGCAACTTAATTTAGCACCCCAGGTGGAGATGCTCTAACTGTCTCCCTGCCATCTGAGCCAAAAAAAAAAAAAAAAAACAACATGAACTGGAATTTTACTTCAGCCTGCATCAGCAAGGGCTCAGAGAGTCTAAAAATCAAATTCACTGATTATTTGAGCTGGCTCTCACCATCTCTCACTTTTTTTGCCCAACCACATGTTAGAATTTCAATTCAGGACTTTGAGGAGGGATTTTGACAATCACAGGAGCTGTGATGGGACCAAGAGGCAACTCAGGTAGCTTGTAAATGTTATGCTCTGAATTGATGATTTTATTGCTTCTGGGAGATAGCAAAATTAAATAGAAAACAACAATGATCTCAACATGTGGTTAAGTGGACAAACAACTGAAGCATATGCTAATAATCAAACTAGCATATGGATTGGGAATTGTAATGTAACAATGGATATAAAAGGCATTACAAATCTGTAAAAGAAAGAAAATGGCATCATAATTAATGATGGAAAGACAAATAGAATTGCATCAAATATTTGATGAAAGGAATAAAAATGAAAGGGGGATTAGAATTATGATTGGTTGATTGAATCTGAAGAGAAATGTGTGCAGAAATGAAACTGGAATTCTGACACCACAACCCTGGGTATTGATATGCCAAAGTGCTCATCAGCACACGTGAAATATGAAGAAAAGGTCTTCAGGGGCTTGGTATTTGACAGTTCAGCAGGCCATCTGTTTCTAGAAATAGGATTTACAGAACTTAGATTGATGACAGAGGACCTTGGTGGATTACTCCCTTTGTAAGAGTGGAGTCTCATGACTAAATTCTTCTGAAAGATGATTCTCAGGCACTGCATCAGCTATCTGCTCAGACTAACAGTTCCGATGTGGTGCTCTATTTGTGTTACAATGCCAAAAGTGTATTGCAGAGGTATTGTGACTAGATATTTGCATGCACAATACATTCTTTATAAGAGGAGGGCATATGGATAGGATGAGCTAGCATCTATACACATAAGGATGTCTTGACAAGGAATTGAACAGAGGACATGGTGTATATAGGTCTATCTTGATTAGGATTGGAACCAAGAAAAAATGGCTGTTTGAAGCACTTTGTCTTGATCAAGATTAGAACAGAGGACATGGTTTGGGTTGAAGGTTTATGACTTCATTGGGATTGGAACCAAGGACATGCCAAGGCTGGGTGACCTTTTATGGTCTCAACCAGGATTGGAACAGCAGATGGATCACAAATGGGAAACTTTTTGTCTCAACCAGGATTGGAACGGAGGTTAAGAGGAATTATAAGGGTAAGTATTTTACAAGGGTATTTAATTTGTGTAAGGGTGGAATACTGCCATATAAGGGTGTTGGAATTCAGTATTCAGAAAAGTGGCGGAGGGAAATAATTAGGTGAGGAGGAAGAAGGAGGGAAGGAGTGAAGTGGCAAGAGAGGCGGAGACCCCGAGAGGAGGGAGGATGCACTAATGGGCGAGCGAGATGGAATACACCTATGACAGTAGACACTATGACAGTAGACACTGTTATGAGTGGGGAAAGTCTTAGAGACTGGAGAGACAAAGACGACGCGAGCACACACCTATGACAGTAGACACTGTTATGAGTGGGGACAGTCTTAGAGACTGGAGAGACAACGACGGCGCGAGCACACACCTGAATAACAGGGAGGAGTGAGGTGTAAGTTGAGGATTGATTGACGAGAATGAATGAAGTAGAAACAGAAATGAAACTGAGATGAAATACAAGATGACAGCTAACCTATGACAGTAGACACTGTTATGAGTGGGGACAGTCTTAGAGACTGGAGAGACAACGACGACGCGAGCACACACCTGAGATTTGAAATGAAGAACGGAGATGAACAATTGTGAGTTGAAGTGTTGAATGAGATGAAGAGAAATATACATCATACCTGAATAACAGGGAGGAGTGAGGTGTAAGTTGAGGATTGATTGACGAGAATGAATGAAGTAGAAACAGAAATGAAACTGAGATGAAATACAACTGGGAACTACGGTTGGATTATATAATCAGGATCAAATAAGTTTGTCACTCTCATCAATCAGAGTTCAACCCTAACCGCACGCC
>SMGU01007225.1:0-15979 GCA_004348175.1 Puccinia novopanici
CTGGTTCTAAGTGATTCGAAAATGTGAGCAAGATGTTATTTAACTATTTTGAGAAATATTGAGGCTGACCACGACCTAATTCTCGCCTTGCCCTGAGCCCACATTTGAAAAATTCTAGGGATTTGTGCAAGTGGAATTTTCTTCTGCATTGCACCGTATAATGCCTCTAACTGGAGTCCCTTGGCATAATACCAGTGCATGGCATCCACCATGGGACAATGGTACTTGCTGGAGGAATCAACTGAGATGAAATGGGCATTGTCGGGATAAGTGGCAGGCTCCCAGGTGGCAATAGCTGTGCGCATGCGGATCTCCATGTGATGAAGCCACTTGTAGTGAGATTTGATCTTGGCTTCCTTTGATTCATACAATGAAGCATAGATATCCTGAGGGCTAGACATTGTATAGAGGATGATAAACTACTGAAGGGAGCTGGAGTTTGTTGAGGGTGAGTGAAGGAATCAGGTTTGAGACCAATGACAGGCTCATATATAGTTAATGGCTAGAATAATCCATGGGACAGCTGAGAGTGCAAACAAGGGTAATGGTAAAGAAAAAGGGCACAGAATGTCTTTGGAGCACGTTGGAACCATCATGCTTGGAAGTGGATTCATGCTCATTATTTGGTAGGCAAGTAATCAATCCCAACGGAAGCCACATGATGTCCATTATATCCTGCGGAGAACCTCATTGAATACAAAGAGAATTTGGTTGGAATTTTTTTCAATCAATGAAGTACATTGGTTATAACATTGACAAATGCAACCAAAACTGCAGACTGAGAAAGGTCACAGTTCTACTTCACTAAGTCTCTATTTCAAAGGGAAGGAGGCAATTAATAGGGGTGCATGTTGAACAGATTGGGGGAACAATTAATTAATCGGAAATTAGTGTTCAAAGAGTAGAAGCTGCAAGAATTGCGGGGTTAGGATCCCGCAAGGAAAACACCAAATAGTTGCTATCTGTATCATATCCATGCCCTATCCAATTGATATAACGAGGATAGGGCATGGATACAATTAGGATAAATCGCAGATCAATGCTGAACACAATGGTTTCATGCCTTCCTCAATTCATCCCTTTCTAAATTCAGCAAAAGGGTGTAACAACCACTTTTTGAGTCTTACACCGCTAACTTTATTTTTATTCCATATCTACCAAAATGGCCAAAGCGGTGTGATTCCATACCACACATTTGGGAAGAAATGCATGCATAGGATTACATTCAAAAGACTGCATTATCAGATTGCATTACAGTTTACATTCTAATGTTTTTGCTGGTGCCACCCGAGGCAAGGTTCCAAATTATGATTGAATTCAATTTTGTGAGGATTTATGTCCCATCTTTGTATGAGACACAACTTCAAATCTGTTCCAGAAATGAGTTGACGTCAACTCATCTTCCAAACTGAAGCAACACTGAATCAATCATTTCTGTAGGCTTATCTATCGGAATTATGCAATGATATCACAATTAGCCATCCATGGACTGTTGATTGGTCCCTCTTTTGCCCTGCAGATCAAGTCATGTGTTGGCCAAATTGTTGGCAAACTGCCTTCATGCAGGTGGAATGATGCACAATCAATTTCTTTGGCTTCTGGCTTTGTTAGAAGTATGAAACACAGATTTCTCAAAATTAATTCATGGAAACTTCCCCAAACACATAGAATGTTTTAACACCACTCAAGTGGAAATGGATGACGTTTTGTGGAATTACCAGCCTGTCTTGATTAAGATTTCCTGGGAAGGTGTTTGGTCATTTCAATTGAGATTTTCATCCTCACACCATGAGTGCCCAGATGTTGCTTGCTAGCAACCGACATTGAGGAAGCTCCAGTTGGATCTCCTCCCTTTCTGGAGGCACCCCTTTCTTCACAGTCACTGCGCACTGGAATTTTGCACAGAGCTTGGACTTAAACTCGGTCTGAGCTCCTGAATGTCGCTTGCTAGCAAGTGACACAACATTTTTTGTGGTGTCACCTTAGCTCCACATCTGCATGCCTCTACACCCAAACATTTAGCGTAACTCCTATGATTGCAGCTTGATTCCCCACCACATCAGAAATAATACAAAACCCAAGGGCAGCTTTGACTTTTTTCACCCCCATCCCCAGCACCAAATATTCACACACATCCAACATGCCATTGCAGTATGCTTCCCCAATCAAACTTTCTCAGGCTGGTGCTCATGGATTGCCTGGTGATATGTACTATATTTTTATTGCACCACATGTCAAGGCTTTCATCATGTCCACCTACGCTTCACTCAAGCAGATGATTATGAGGCTTGAGCCCGATGAGCTTGACAGCTGCCATGATGCCAGTGACCATTGTACCGTGGTCAACCCTCTCCATGCTAAGGAGATTTGGGATGAGCAAGAAAGGATTTCTTGCGAGGCTGTACGACTTCATCTACACAAGAATTTGGTACCAGATGCATTGGCCATGTGGAATATATGCAGATTGAACTTGGGACGAGGTTAGGTTTCTGCCATATTCAGTTGCTGGTGCATCATTTCTGATGAGAGCCAATTTAGACATGATTGGTCTAAGTGAGTGGAAAACTGAAGCGGATCAAGGGGAGGCCAATTCTGGATATCAGTTCTAGGGCCAATCTATGAATTTGACTTATTTCTGCCTGTGAGTAATATAAGTTCTTTTTTATTTCTCAAGTACCTATCTGGTGTGTGCTAGTTGAATAATGTCTCCAATCACCACCCTTGGTTTAGGTTTTTTAGTTCTCTTCTTCATTGATTGTGCCCTGATTTCTTAAGATTGTATCCCCCATGCTATGTGGATGCTCCAAGCTTTCTGCCTGACTGAAATTAGTGCTTCAATTTAGTTGTTGATCATTCACCATGTTATTTCACATCATTTCAATCCAAATGAAATCAGAATGGAGGCTCTTTCTCCTTCTCCACCCATTCAATTAATTGAGTGTGAAGACTTGCAAGCTCTTTGAGGGCAAGAAAAATGAGAGTGGCCTATTTACAGATTTCCCGTGTGTCAACTTGATCAATTCAACTCAAGTGATCATTGGAAAAATTGTACGTACAATGATAAAATGGATTGATGTTGTTTTGTTCACAGTGATTACATTTTTGAGGGAGATCTCCTGATTTTCTGATGACTTTGTGGCCCTTTATTGGAGTAGGATTCTGAGTTTATGAATTATATTCAGGTCATTTTATGAACAAATGACTGAGTTTGTGTAGGTTCAACCATGTGCACATGTATTTCTAGAGTCAACCACCTGCCTGTCTATGCTCTTATCTTTGTTTTTGTTTTTATTTTTCATCTTTTCTCTTTTCTCTTTTCTCTTTTCTCTTTTCTCTTTTCTCTTTTCTCTTTTCTCTTTTCTCTTTTCTCTTTTCTCTTTTTTCTTTTTCATTTCCTCTTTCTATCTTTCTTTCCTCTTAATCAGGCTGATCCTGCCATGGATACTTAATGTAAAATCTTTATCACTGAATAGCACAGTTGAATTTCCTGAGAAGTTTAGAATAATTTTGAATTATATGCTGAATTAATTCCTTCAAAGACTTGAATTCATAATTCTTATGAACCTCCATGAAATTATGTTTGAAATTAGATATTGGGTGAATGTGAGTGCAGGGAATACTTGAATCCTGGATTAGACATGTGAGCTCAACAGCTTTTTGTACAATTCTTGCCTTTGAACATGAGTTATGAGAACATTAGAGCATGTCTTCAATACTGTTGTTGATACAAAAAGCTGTTTGTGTACCATGAAAAGCCATGGAAGTTTCAGGATTATACATCATGTTATGTTTTTGTTCATACCATGATAATCATAGACTTTTTTTCCTTCCCAAAAATAAGCAGATTCATCAAAAAATTAATACAAGCTTTTATAATCAGCAGAAAAACAGGATGGGGGTATCACTTGAAATTAGAATAACAAAAGAGATTATAATGCTACTTGAACATCATGATGATAGAATTGAGAAAAATATTAGCTTTGGTCTGGGTAAGTTGACTGAGGATTTCAGTTACCAAGAAAGTATAGTTAGTTGAAATGGAATTACATATCTTGATGGAATTGAAAAGAATGTCACATAAGGTAAATATTAGGCATCAGTGCTAATCAAATACTTATCTGGGCATAATTGAATAAGACTATCATTTTCATTTAAATATGACCAGTCAACCTATTTGAATTAGATGACTTGTCATACTCTAGTCTCATTTGAATAGGAAGACTCAGAATATTGGAATCTGACTGGTTGTCTTTATCAAATAATACTACTTAACTTTTTTAATCAAGACCTGTCATATTATATTTCAAATTAAAACTGCCATTTTAATTTGAATAAGACCACTGGTCATAGTTGAATGATACTAGCAGTCTCATTTCAATAAGACTGCAAGTCCTGTTCACATATGACCAGTTGCCCTATTTGAAACTGATGGTAGGTTTATTTGAATAGGACCACTGTTCATGTTTTGATATGACCCAAATTTTTATTGAAATAATACTGGTGGTTTTATTTGAATATGAGCACCAGTCATATTCAAACAAGACCACTGGTCTTAATTTACAGGCTGTTGAAGCACTGTCCATGCACTACACAATTGCAATCATCTGTCTTGACACCACCAACATCTACAGTCCTTGGAAGTGGCAAAAATGAGTGCTGAAGATCATGATTTCCAAGTTTTGAACATAAAAGATGAAGAGTGCATGCTAGCATTCAAGAAAATCACACTGGTGGTCAGAGACTCTGATACAAGGTGTTATCCCCAAAGTTGTGTTTGCAGTTTCTTCAGGATTTTGGCCACTCCACATAATTCTAATTTTGAGTTGGAGTACTTTGATTCTGTTCAAGAGAAACTTATGGAATATTCATATAAAACTGGTCTGTCCAATCCTTGAGTGAGTAAAGCTCCTTCTGCAATTTAACTGGAATCTACCACTAACCTTATAGCTGCTGCTTCCTTGCAGTAGTTCAACTTTCTGAGGTTAATGTTATATCCAGCAATCTTCTTGAGGGTTTCAAAGACTTCCTGGCAGTTCTGATCCCATTCCCAATCTGAGTCTTTCCTGGTAAGTTTTCTGAGGGGAAGGCAATTTCCGAGAGTCCTGGAATGAAAATTCTGATATATACACAAACTCCAAGGAATCCTCTGACATGTGTTGGGTTAACCGGTGCTGGCCAACTTTCTACTTTGTTGAGTTGTTTCTTTGCTATCTTTCGTCCTCCCTTGCATACCACATGTCCAACCAGGTAAGATCCTTTCCAGGGTGATGCCATATTTCAAAATAGATCTTCTAATTCCTGGGTTTTCCTTCAAGATTTCTTGCTTGTAGTCTGAAGTAGAGCCTTTGATTGGTGAGTGGAAATCTTCCTAATGGGATCTCAAAGGTGGTCAGTGGTCTTGACTGATGAGCTAACTCCCTTTCATCATATCCTCCCATCATGTCTCCTGGTCCATAGCAAGTTCTTCCAGTGGATCACTACAAACATTAAGTACATTCCCAGCATGGACAGTGGTTGAGTGACATGGGACAGTGGTTACATGATTTTTTCATAAATTTTTGTCACATTTTTCATCACATTTGAACCTCTGTGCTCATCTGGCATTTATTGCCACACCCATATTTCAAAAATTACATATCTTTCTTATTTTCATCTGGAAAGGGATGCCAGATGAGCACAGAGGTTCAATTGTGATGAAAAATGTGACAAAAATTTACAAAAAAATTATGTAACCACTGTATGACTAACCACTGTCCCATGTCACTCAACTGCTTTTCAAGCTGGGAATGTACTTAATGTTTTTAGTGAATGATTCTATAATTGCTTCAGGGTTAGGGGGTAGTCCAGATTTTGTGATGGTGATCTTGTTGAGTTTCTGTAAATCGTGAACTGCATGTTTTTCCCATCTTGCTTTTGACACAAAATACTGGGCTGAAGTGGTTGTGAAACTAGTATATTCATACATATTATCATTTGTGGTCAACTACGCCGCAACATAGTTGATATATATAGGTTTACTAGAGTACCTGATAGGAGAAATGAATCTATCCATTTACCATTTCATAAGTAACTAGAGGAAGAATGTTCATAGATTCTTGTTCTGATCCTTCTCTGACTAGTGCAATAAACTGATCCTTGCTGGCTCCAGGGGGAATGAGCCTCTACTGCCAAGGTTCATGCTTGATGACTGGGATGATGTAAGGTTTTCCATAGATGTATTTTAGTAGTCCTCTTTCTTCTGCTGAAAAGGCCAGGTTGTCCTGTCTGATCTTGATCATATGTTCCTTTAAAGAGCTTGAGGTCTTCAGGTCCAAATTTTCCTATTTTTAGTATTTCTTCATTAATTTTGTTGGTAGGAGTGAGTTCTGGGGGAAGAGAGTTAGGGGAGTTTGATATGAGTCTCTTGATGTGGGAGGGCAACATAAAGGTGGGTTGAGGTTTTGAGGGATAAGTTCATTTACTGGTTTGATTTTTGTAGGCTGGTTTATATTTTCCTGCCTTGACACTGACTATTCCTGTTGTTTGTTTAGGTACCCTCCAGGCTTCTACTTATCAAGGGTGCCAGAGACTAAAAAATGAGCCAATATTGAGGAAGTGTTGACTGGAAATTGGGTTTCCCATTTCTGGTTGGTTTGGATTATGTTTGGTATTGGCCAAGGAAGTCTTCCCTTTGTGCTAGATTGATGAGGATTGTGCTCCCTGGTCATGAAAGTTGATGTTTGTTGAGGTTGCTATTCAAAAAGTTTTTCCTAAAATAGGTTGGACATCCCCAGAAGAAATCCACAAGGGAACATCCTTAGTGATTCAGCCAATTCGAACAGGTACACTTTCAACTTTTCCAATGATTTCATTCTTGTGGCCATCAATTCCTTTTATTTTTATCTTATTTTCTGTGACAACCAAACCCACCTTGCAGGCAAAACTCTTTGAGAGAACATTGACCATAGATCCATTGTCTAGTAAGGCTTGAAAACCTTTCCCATTGGTGGTGATTGAAATGTATCATCAGGAGGGAGAATATGGAGTGAGGTTGTCCTTTGATTGATCTTCTTCCTCTTCTTCATCTTCTAAATCCATTCCTTCAATGTGAGGAGATTTGGTTTGGTCTATAGGTACTCTTCTTGGATTGGTTCTTTTCTTGAGGGCTTCCACAACTTCAGTTGAGATGGCCAAGACTTTTGCATAAGCTCTATCTTCCCTTCTCCAAGAATCTTGCTGGCAGGTCTTGCTTCTGCTTGAGGGGATTCTTTTGATAGAGGTTTTTCCACATGAGTCTTTCTGGTTGCTATCTATTCTAGGGCTTTGTTGGTGTCTTCAGGATTCATGAAGTGGACATTCTTGGGAGGTGAGTTATTGATGTCTTCTTCCAAGGAGATGGGTTCTGGATCATAGTTGTCTTGTTTGGCTATCTCCATTATTCTTTCTGAGTCAATATATCCATAGCTTCATCCTTTTCAGATCTGACTCTCACACTGGCTGGCTTATCAAGTATTTCTTTTCCACTCATAATACTCTTGGCAGCATCACATTCATATGTTGAGTTCTGTCTTTCTCCAATTTCTTCTAGCTTCCCAAAGTAGGTCTGCAGTTCTGCTGAAGGTTCATATTTCTCCTGAGTCTGAGTTCCAAGTGGCAATCTGATTATTCCAGGAGAAATGCCGGTTCCATGGTACTGTTCCACAACTGACTTAGCTCTGGCCTGGTTCTGTCAAAAGGCTGTACCATTTGGCAATCTGAAATCTTTTCCATCCCTCCTCACTAATCCTTGCACTTCATCCCTGTTAGCCTCTTTGAGAGAACTGACTTCATTCTCTCTGAGCCAGTGGAATCAAACCTCCCCGTGTTTGGTGCTAGAACCTCATTAACTCATCAGCCTGTCCCAATTGTGCCATTCAAAAAAAATCCAGTGAAGGACTAACAGGGTCCTTACACAATCCAGTGAATGACTAACAGGGTTCTTACACATTGGGCATTCTGATGCTGGTAGGGTACATGGGAGGAAAAGCAGAATGGTGAAGGCTGTTGTTTCTGGACATTCCAATTGGGAAGGTTCTTGCTGAGATCTTCTGTAGCTTTATCCACTGGAGTTGCTTCCTGTGCTTCCTGACTGTTCCCAAAGGCTAGTTTTTTCTGAGGTGGCTTTGTAGGATGGATTTGGCTTTGAAATCTTTCTGAATAATATAGTGACAGATGACTTTGTAGGAGGGGAGTAAGTAGGTTCCATCATACGGTGATGGCCATCCTGTTGCCCCTGGTGAGTTCATTTATGACTGATTCCCTGGTCTTCTCATTAACACAGTCCAGAATTGAGGATCTGATATCTTCTGCATCCCTAATATGGAGTTGTTTGGCCACCATTGAGTCCCACTACCATGACTGTTAGGAGAGCACACCTCTGGGATGACGGCGAAATAAAATCGAGTGTATATTTCATCAGTGAATCAATGAGGTGTGATAGAAATAAAAAGAGAGAGAACAACAAATAAAGTGAAATAGGATAAATAGAGAAACAATAATAGAGAAACAATGGTGTAGAAAGATAACTGAGAGCTTACCTGGGATGACGGCAAAATAAAATTGAGTGAGGAAAAAAAAGATTTGCTGCCATCCCAGTTCAGAGTATTTTGGAGAAAAATCAGTACAAGCATAATTTAACTACATAATGCTAATAGTGAATGATAATCCATAACAATGACAAAGTGCTGAAATTCCTTGATGTTCTTGGCTCCTCCTGCTAAAGTGGCTTCACTGATTATGTTGTCTAGGTTCTTCCTGCTGGACTGCATGAGTGGAGTCATCCCCCCCCCCAACTTTTGATCATCTGGTTCTTCAGGAGGTCCCAGGTGTTGGTGGTTCTTCCTGACATGTCCTTGGTTTTTCTCAGTCTGGGGGCCTGATCAAGTTGGATATCTGAATGATGTGTTTTCAGCTTCCCCTCCTTCTAGCATGGAAGCTTTTTCCATGAACTACTTGATGAATTCAGTGATGTGATTTCCACAATGGTTCCATCATTGATCATAGAAGAGGTTCTTGTTGACTGGTCTGATCTTCACAAATCTTTTACCAGAGGGCTGTTTCTTGTAGGGTGGAAGTTCTGCTTCCGAATCTAGAAATTGACATTCTTCTTCCTCAGTTAAAGTTTGGCTGTCTGCACCTGAGCTGGTAATGGTATAGTGGGAACTTGAGCAGATATGTGTGAACCTTCCCTCGGGCTAAAGTTGGCTGACTTTCTGGAGTAATTTGTGTTACGGCCTCACAACTCTGGGATGACGGGGAAGAAAGATCGAGTTTTTATTTCAAGCATAACATCATCAGTCAACTAAAAAACAATAGATGAGAGCAATAAAAGTGGCAAAGAAAAAAAAAGAGAAGATGAGAAGTGATGAAATGAAAGAAAACAATGCTTACCTGGGATGATGGCAAAGAAAGATCAAGTGAGGAAAAGGAGAACTCACTGCCATCCCTGTACAAGAGTATTTTGGAGAATCTTGATACAAGCATAGTCTATGTACATAATCTTTATATATGCTAATACTGAGCACTAATCCATCACAATGTAATGCTGATGATTCCTCCTTGTTTTCCCTGTATTGATTTTTGAAAGCTGGAATGTCTAGGTTAGCTGCCATATTAAAGAAGGTGAAGAGTCTAGAAAGGTAGTTTCTTCTATATTTTGATTTAGACATTTCTTCTGACGTGAGGCTTTGGGATTTTGAAGTGTCAGGTGATGATGGGTAGCGAAAAGGACATATGAAGTGATGACAGGAAATCCGGAGTAAGAAAAAAAGGGTAACAAGGTGATTTAAAGTGAAGTGGTAGTGAAATGGGATAATGAAGCTGATGACAAGTGCTGACTGGTAAAACGTAGTGAGGAAGGGGTAAGTAGAATCTGGTGACAGGTGATCATATGAAGTGAAGGGGCAGTGAAAAGAATTAGGATACAAAGTTGATTTAAGGCTGTTTTGAATTCTTTTTGGGATTGTATATAGGTATATAGGTTGACTAGGCTGAAAAATAAAAATCTATTAGGCCACTGTTGGGACACCACTTGTGGAAGTACTCTCATGGGGAATAGAGGAATGAGTGCTTGAAGGCTGCCTCTCTAGGTAAGCTTGGGAGAGAAATCTTCAGGAATTTCAGGGGATAGTGTAAACCCAGACTGGATGCAAACAGTGCTAACCAATATCTCAATTCCTAGTGAGCTGAAGGGGAGCAGTAGTACTTATAGTAAAGAAGGTCATATTAGTCAAGGGAATGTGGGCATAGAGATAGTAGCAGCAACAGTGGATGAGGGAATAGAGGGCATAATAATAGACAGAAGGGGCATATGGTTTGGAATGCAAACAGTTCACATAGGCATAGAGATGGAAACAAGTGACATAGCAATAATAGTCAAGGAAGCATATGGCTGCAAGCACTATTAGTCTGACTTCCCCTGCTATCAACACCAGCCCAAGTTCAAATGCAGCATAGTTGATCTTGCAAGAAAGTGCCAGCACCAATAGTTCCTCAACTACTGAAAACAGTCAAACTAGAATGGATGTCATCAAACAAGCAGCTGACCTGACTCAATCAATCTTGACAAAAGACTAATTGAATATTACTCCTCTATCTCATTTATGTCATTGACTTCAAAGCCATCTGCCATGAGGGGAATATGTCTCAGGTCACATGAAGATAACTCCAAATTCAATTCATACCCTACACTCAGTAGAAAGTGATTCAACTCTCTGATAATGACAAAGGGGCCATTGTTATCATTATGGAGTATCACAAAATAATCATGGAATTTGATTGGTTGTTACTGAATGTAACCTGACATGTATCCCCCTCAAAACTTTTGGCATGGTGAGACATCATTTCAAATGCAATCTCCAATTGCATCCACCAAGACTAGAACTCAAAATAACCTTATCAATGCAAACCTATTTTTATTTTTACCACAAACCATACCAAGAAGATGAAACATTCTGCACTTGGTCCCTATTCAAACTCGCTACTGCTTCAGACACTGCATGCATTCACAGCCTCTTTTCAGATTCCAACCCAAATCCACCACTCAAAAAACCCCATCACATATCCTGCTTCCTTGCAACTACCCTCTGTTGAGTTTTTGCCTGAAACGTTCCTTTTCATCTCTGTCATTCCCTTTTCACCGGTCCATCTCTGTTTTGGTTATTTATTCCATATGCTTTGTTTCAGTCACACACAACTTAGCCACTCATTTATTTAGCCTATTTTAGCTCTTGATAGGCCCATGAAAAATAATCTCATCAGTTCTTGACATAAAACTGAATCCAGGTGTTGGCACTTTTAGCCCCAACGCTCTGTGCACTTTGCTTTGGCACTCTTAGCCCTGAAGACTGAGTCTACTGGTCCTCTTTTTCAGCATGTCTGAACTTTTTGGCTCTGGCCATCTTTTCCCCTCTTCAAGTCCATTTCACCAAAAATCCATTACCCTCAGATCCTTCAACTCCCTAGTAACTCTGCAACTACCTTTGGGTCATGCCACAGCTCACACAAAATCAATTGTGCAATTGCATCCAGCATGGGTGCAAAACACAACAGCATGCAGATGAACAAGAGTAAATTTATAATGGGCATGATGCCAATATTCCAAGCTTCCAGTCTCACAAGCAAGCTGATGCACAAGTGGTGGCAGTTTTATCCAGATATTAAAACTATACGTCAAGCTATTCATTCACATCCACCAGAATTGGTACTGATTTGTTTTATCCATTGTCCCAGAAATACCTGCTCAAGGAAATAAAAACTTGGCAATCTTCTTACGGAAAACCTACTGGACATATCCAGATTATCCTTAGACTCAAAACCCAACTCTTCTGTTCAATCCAAATCCATTCACTTGAATGCCATCCTGGTCCCTCACTCAAATCCAACCTTGGTCCTTCTCATAAAAACATCCTTTATTTCTCCAATTCACCCTTTGCATCCAACATCATAGACACCGGTGGGGGGCTTTGCAATATGTTACTTCATTTTCAAAACACACAACCATTCAAACTCAAGAAAAATATAATGTTACATGCATTGTAAGACACTAACAAATGTGGCCTGTGTCTGCAATGTTCCGGAAAAGGAAATGCAAATCTGGGCAGCCACTTTCCTCAGACTGGGAGAATCAGTGGGAGCTTAAAACAGGTCAAGTTCCTCCACTTGTCAGCCTTGAGTCACCCTAATAGCTTTACTGAGCACCAGAATTGCCTGCATAATCCATGTAGTAATGTGTAGATGTAGTAACTGCAAATTGAGGTGCAACAGAGCCATGACCCCATCAAAAGTTGGTATTCCATTGTCCAGCATATCCCACCCACCTTCTGAGCCTTCAGATACTAAATCACACATGTACACTAGGGATGTTTCCTTGGCACTTGCATGCAAGTGCTTGCTCCTAACTTGGTCATATAATTGACTGAAACCTGCTGGGTGTTTGTTTTTAGGTTGATTTTGGGTGAAATTGGTCCTAAGTTCATTTGATATCTTCTGCAACTCAACTATGAATCTTTCGTAACTTGGTTGTAACTTGGCTTCATGTCATGTTGAAATCATATTCAACCCTTCTGCAAGCTAAAAAGCCCTTGGCTATGATGCAATCTCATTCTTATTTGTGCCCTACAACTCCAAGTTGCAGGAAAATAATTCATTGACCTGATAAAACAATTCTCAACCACACTCCATTACAAATACCTTCCAGATATCTCATCTTGACATACATTTGTTGTCAGGCCTACCAAAACTGCCTGCATGCTGGTATGACAAAATATGATATGCAAGTGATATACCCTTCCAATTTCAATATGCTGTCCTAGCAGTGTAACAGTCCAATTCTCCTTCAACAATTAAGAGTAATTTTAATCATGGGTGATGTTTTCTGCCTTAGTCAAATTCTTATTTCATATCCCTCAGCATCTACGTCAATATCTCCCTCAGATGTTCCCCAGGTTGCTTTCCTTCAGCAAGACAACAACTGAGTCCACGTTTTAGGATTAAACCACTCTTTTCTTGAAGACGTCAGTGAGATCCAGAGCCACTTTGTTCCACTATTTTTGGGATATGTGGGACTTGAACAACTATGGTGACGTGTTTTCAGTCAGTCTAAGGATATCCCAATGGTTGTTTCTGAATTTTATCATGAATTATATAATGCTGGTGTCAAGCTCCTCTTCATTTGGAACTAAATCCCCAAGCTCTTCTTTGAGATACCACACCTCAAATCTAACAATCATTGGCTTTCACAATATGAAGGTGACCAATAGCTTCTGAAGCCATACCTTGCCTAATGCCACACCACACTAAACAATCACCAAATGAGAGCCATCAGATTCCTTGGGAACAACAAATCTAACCACTACCAAATTGCACAAATTTGGCACCACTTGAACGACAACTGGATCAAAGATTGATAATGCGGAAGATTGGAATGTTCTGATTGCACAAAGTGAAGACACAAAACCACAAGGGTCCATCCTTGCAGACAACATGGGACTTGACAAAACTTTTACTGCTTTGATTATTCTAGCCACTAGCCCATCAGCCTTCAATGCTTTTCTCTACTAGGTGATCCCCGACTGATGTCTGTGTCTACTATGTGCTTGCAACATTTTTGGAGTGGGGAAATGTGATCCAGTTAAGTTTTAACTCTTGAGTAATACTGTACTGTGTCTTTCATGGGAGAAACAGGGGAGTAATTACCCAGAAGAAGTAATTTTTGTGCTGACAAAATATGAAATGATTGGAACAAGTGGGAAAAATTCAACAAGCCTTCCAATGATTGAGGCTCTCAATATTTTCTGGTTCAGGATAGCTTTGGATTAAGCACAGGAAATGAAATAGAGAAATGTTTCTGAACCTCTCAGGACTACATAGATACTAGTCATGGCCATGTGAGATGTGTAGCATGATCAGAAACAGTACTGAGATGTGTAGCATGATCAGAAACAGTACTGAGATGTGTAGCATGATCAGAAACAGTACTGAGATGTGTAGCATGATCAGAAACAGTGCTTCCCCAAGGATGCAACACATTCAACAACTCACTTCAAAGTTTTTCCTCTGCTGCAGAACTTCTTGAGTGAGATACAAAGCCTTCTTCAACAGCTGAAGATCCAACCATGGTCCAAAGAATGGATTTGGAAACAGTATCTAAATCCAAATGTTAAATTTGGTTCCTCCCATGCCATCAAAACTTTCAACAGGCTCATGGAGACAATCTTGCTTAAGGAGGAAAAAGGATGTCTTGTTGAACCTTCCACAAAAGACTGACCAAGTGGTGATAGTTCATCTCAGCTCCAAGTTACATTAAAAAGTGTCACAAGAGCTCCATCAGATGTTTGAGGAAAATTTTGGATGAATAAGAACTCCAGCAGATGCTTAGAAATTTGGAAACTTTGCAGGCAGCTTACAAGGATTTGAAAATTCTATAATCACCCACTTTTTGCAAGAGAAAAGATTGAAATAAATGTTGAATGGGAGTGGAGACACTATGCAAAGGCGGTTTACCTGATTGATAAACTTAAACTGTTTATATCTCAAGAAAGTGACAGAAGGACACCATTCAAGTTTGTGATATCCCCAAGCTATTTTGGCTTCTTGAATATGTGAGTTTACAAATTTGAGAGCTGGAATTAACATCTAAATGATTCATTTACTGACATGAAATGTGACCAATTTTGGTAAGCAGTGAAGACAGCCTTCAAGCAAACAGTATCAAATCCACATGGCTCATGGGGAAAGTGAACTTTTCACAGCATGACAACAGTCTTTCCGTGTTGTGAGAGGATAGGGAATGCAATGTGCTTCTAGCTTCAATTGTGGCAGTGGGGGTGGGGATGATTCACAATCCGCACAAAATGTTAATGTCATGGTTAGCACTTAATTACTACAAAACCTAATGTGTGGGTTTTCTTGAACAAAATACCCTTGCAGGAATCAATTTGGAATCCAGCAATGGAGGCCAGGCTATCAACTGTCTGTACTGTCTAGGGCAGTTGAACCTGGTGAACGTTATATATATATAGTTACTATGTACATGAAATGCTGGAGATGAATATACACCAGGTGCAGAGTTGAAAAGGGGATTTGGCATTGTATGTGTTTCTACACCACAAAGGTTTTGATTTTAGTATGGGGAACTGTCATGAAGGACTGGAATGGACAACATGCAGTTATATCTAGGCTAAGTGTTGACAACATGCAGGTATTTCTAGGGAAGTGTTCCATCAGGATGTGGTGAATAATATTAGTCAGCCCAATTAGTCATGCTCAACCTTTCCAGATGAAAGAGAAGGAGAATGCTTTACTCACATAACATTTGTTTCAGTTTTTAAGTGTTTCCAATTCAGTAGAAGGCTTAGGGTTGAGGAGTAGTTTTTGTGTCACAATAAATGTATTTAAAAAATCCAATGTGTAGTACTTGATTGATAAATTTTGAGGAACATCAGAGAATTTGTGAGAAATGAGACAATCAGGAGCTGAATGATGGTTTTCAATTGTGTAAGTTGTACAAATTTGGGGCCTTTGGTGTTCATCTTGTGAATGTGAATTTTGTTGAGTTGCTCATCAAGGAGGGTTGAATTCGGAGGAATGCCATGGCAGGGGAATGTTGACCAATGATTTTTCTTGTATCTTGATGGTTTCAGAGGAATATTTGACCTTGTCAAACAGCTCCTTGGCTTCAGTAGATGTTTCAAGGGTAGAGAGTGTCTTTTGCTGGTGGTTTTGAAGCTAGGGAATTATGGGCAATGATGAGTTTCAGAGAGCCAGTATCACATGAAATGGAGATGCCACTACAAAGATTAAGTGGTTAGTAATGCATTCAGTGGTTACATGATTTTTTTTGTAAATGTTTGTCACATTTTTCATCATTGTTGGACCTCTGTGCTCATCTGGCATGCATTGCCAAATGAAAATAAGACAAATATGTAATTTTTGAAATATGGGTATGGCAATGCATGCCAGA
>SMGU01007226.1:0-25683 GCA_004348175.1 Puccinia novopanici
GTGATGTGCTTGAGTAGGAGTTGAATTCAGCTTCTGAGTGAGTCAATGACAATTCCAAAGGACATGTCTGAACCACTATGCCACCAGGAAATTGTGTGACAGGGCAACAACAATTTGAAAATATATATTAATTTGCTACACACAAGAATTAATAGCCCGGTTCACGTAGTGCAATTTTATGCAGATGTCATAAAAACCCTCTGCTTGCTTGCATAAAATTATAAGGTATGCTTGTGGCACTTTCCCATGATGATTTAAGGCCAAACTCTATTTCCGCATGAGTTCAAAGCTTGCTTGCCATGATAAATTTAAATGCAAGCAAGCAGCTATGTGAACCAGGCTAATATATAATATTAATTTCTTGGTGGCTGACAGTGTCAGCCAAAACTGTCAAAAAGTATTTAGTGGGGCTAAAGGCGTGGCACCTCTTCCACAACACACCATTTCCAACGGCAACTGAACGTCAAATAGAACTGCTACTTAAATCATTAGCTAGAGTTGAAGCGGTAACGGCTCAGTCAGTCAAGAAATCCCCTATAATGATGAAGCATTTGTTATGGCTGGCATCAGAGCTGTGCGCAGGATCAAACAGGGACAGGGCGGCATTGGACTTAGCGATACACCCCGGTTGGAAGCGTTCGAAAAAAAAACGGTTTGAATCCGTATTGATTCCGATATTCCGCTAGGCGAGCACCGACGTCCGCAAGTTGGTCGGCGCGTTTTCTGATTTCCACCGCACAAATTTCGATTTAGATTCGGCACCGAATACGATTAGAAACTGATTCTCCAACTGCACCGTCAAAATGACGTTTTTTTTTCGGATTGAAAGCGATAAACTATCGAATTCTCAACCTCATGGTTCAGAAATCCGCACAAGTGTGGTAAGGATTTTGATTTGATTTGGTTTTCAACCCAATCACACAGCCGGGCTCGCGGGGGCCGGGCATCGACTTTGCCGCCCGGCGCATCCGACCTGACGTTCCCCGCCGGCCCATCGGGCCAGTTTGCAGTTATTCTTTTTGTGCCCCCCATCTAGGGTGCCTTCGGTGTGGTTTCTTTCCAACTTCATTCATTACCTATCTCGCTACACAAATAACATAGGTAGTCACAAGAAAAGGGTACATGAAAGAATATTGAAATAATGGAAAATAAAAATAGAAAAAGAATAAAAAAAAAAAAAAAAGCCCCGAGTACGGGGCCATACGAGAGAGGTGAAACAAGATCAACCAAGTGCAGTCCATCATCTAGATGGAGTTTATTGGAGGCTCTCACAGAGAGCAAGGCAATCAACTGCAGCATAAGAGAAAATGTACCGTTTATATACCACCTCCCGCTTTACACAACAACATTGCGGCTGGTGCTTGATGTTGCGGTGGCAAATGTTGCCGCTCTTGCTTCAATCTCGGAATCACTGGGAAAATCGTACTCCAAATGGGATGTCTGATCCGCAGTGGTTTTCCCATTCCACAATTCCTGGTCCAACTCGAGGATCATTGCTGCCAGACTGATTAGTGATTATCAGCAGGATGAGTTTTGGTCAGTAGGAGCTGGGGACATTGCCAGGTTAGTGTGGACATACGCAGCCTGGTATTTTGTCGATTTCTTCCGAATCTTTTCGAGGTGCGTGTCGACGGCCTGCCAATTGGCTTCTTGGCCCCCATTTCGATGTTGCGAGTGAAGATGTAATCGCAGGAATGCAATGCGCACAGAAGCAGAATTGCCTCCCAGTGCTTGGTGAACATCCCTGTCACCTAGTTTTGCATACTTAAGGTCCATCAAGCGATGGACCTGTACTTTGTCACATTAGCTGTGGCAATATGGTTTTCGAAAACAACTGAAAGTACTTACCTGAGCTACCAGCTGGTGCAATGAGGGAACCACCGTCACCGGTGGTTCCTTGATCCCAGGGTCGCTTCGGATACCACTCAATAGCTAGAGTAATGTGTCAGCTTGACACATGTAGAGATCCAGAACAGTGGGACTTACCACCCTTGCAAATAGCGTTTTTTTGGCCTTGAGTTGCGCTCGAATAACCTTGACCACACTAGCAATTGCTTGTGAATCCCCATCCGAGTACCCGGGTGGCAAGTGGCGTGTTTGGAATTGCGGGGTCTGCTGGTCCAGGATTTTCTGTGCGGTGTATGTATGTTAGCGTTGTTAAGAGAGTGATTGCGTGATCTGGTACGTACCTGCATCATGATGAGTGGGCACTGGGTAATGTGCTTGCGCCCCGCAACCGGCCTCCCATACTGTTCGACCAATGGGTCCAGCAGTATCGCTCGCAAGTGGGTCTTCAAAAAATTCTGTTGGGGGGTTTTGATGATGTGCCCTTGTCAAAAATGAGATCACTGTATTGTATTGCATCACTTGATAAATATCGCTCACCTTGAAATCACGGGAATATGTGTGAGGTACGAATGGTGGGTAAACAGTCTCCGGTGGCTCAACAGGCCCCTCAGCTCCTCTGTCGGAGGAGCTGCAGGCCGCTTCGATCATTAGCATGCCCATAACTGGAACAACATCTTCTACATGAAGCTTCAGAAGGGGTCCATGACGACAACCAAAAATTAGTTCAGTAATCGATCAGACTCCAATGTTAAGGAAAGGGGTAAGGTACTTACACGCCAGAGGGAACGGCACTTTTCCCAGGAGGCTTCACTTATTCCAAATGCTGCTTGAAACTCGCGCAGTCTAGCTGTCTGCGACTTGGTATCAGCTGATGGAGATAAGGGGTTGGTGGTATTGCTATTTTGTCTATCATTGGAGATACTGGCATTATTGGGTTCCTCGGTGAGGCTTGTCACCCGACTTTGGCCCCAATCACTCGCAGGAAAACCTTCGGTACTTTGCTCGCTGGCATTGGAAACAGGGCGATGCCCAGATTCAAGACGTGAGTGCGGCATTCTGTATGGCTGTAAGGACCGTGAGGGACGAGTGTTTGAAGGTCGGGCAGGACCAGTAGCGGCTGACAAAGCAGGTGGGTCAGTATTAGCTTAATAAATATGGCAGGTGATACAGATGAATCAAACACACCATGGCGGATGTGTTCTGGGGTGACGCTTGTAAGGTGGTGTGGTTCAGGTAGCTCATTCATGACGCCGGGTTGTTCGGGTGATCCTTCCATAAAGCGCATGGTTTCAGGGGCTTGATTCATGATGCGGGGCCAATAGTTGCTGCTGATCTGATCCCAAGCTTGATCGGCGGCAATCTCATCTGGATGGGGTGCGGCACCTGTTTCAATGTTTGTTCAGTTGTCTTTTTCATGAAAAAATGAGTGTTTCAGAAACATAAAATACTCACCGGCGCCATTCAATTGGCCGTTTCCGCGCAGATCTCTGGTATCCGAGTACGCCACATGGGTTGCATTGGATTGCCCCGCCCAGGAGCCTGATCCAGGGGCAAAGGATGCCATTGGTGATCTGATCTGAAGGTGAGACGCAGGTGGTTGACTGACTGGTGCTCCCCAGCCCTAAGCGTGTAGTTTTGTGTAACATCGAAGGGGGTTTCAGATGGCTGTGCATGCATAACCGCGGCAATCATTCGCCCATCAAAAATTTGGCCACCGGGTCGTCGTCATCACATTGGAACTTCTGTCGCTATAATTTCCACAGGTCATCCTTGGGTGCTCTCACATTTTTTGCATGTTAGGTTGAAACCATTGCCTGCGATTAACCAGGGTTATCGAAAATTTTCTCTGCAAGTTCAATCAAAAGTTAGACTGCCCAAACGACGGAAATCTCAAAGAATTATTAAATTAAAAGAGGCGAAATATTTGGAATTTTTGAAAAATAAAAATAAAAACAGAAAAAAAGCAAAAAAGAAAAAAAAAGAAAAAGAAAAAAAGAAAAAAAGAAAAAAGAATATAAAAAAAAAAATTGAAAAAGATGAAATTTATAAATATTATTTCTTAAATTTTTTTACCAAATTCAAACATATCAAAGGTATTTAAATTAAAAAACAAATACCACTTAAGTTTCAAAATCCCAACCAAATTAAATCTCCAGTTCTCCAAAGTAGATAGCAAAAGTCTGTCTCTCATCAAAATGCAGACCAATCTGCCAGGTGAGTTTTTTTCAGGTGGCTTGATAAGGTGTTTGATTATTTATTGATGGTATCTAATTGGGTTTTGATAGATGGAATTCAAGTTCACATAGATGCCAATGGCCTGGTATCCTACTATTGTGTAGCTTGCCAATCGCGTCCGTTCAGATATGTGGTCACCCATGTCAACTCCAGGCAACATCAACAAGTCATGGCTGAGTTGAATGCAATGAGACCTCCTCATACAAACCCAACTTTTGCTGCATTCCCATTGGCATCTGAAGGTACCTCAAATCAAATTGATGCACATGATGATCATGCTGAAGGATTCCAGATGAACATAGATTGGCAACATCCCCAACGTGATGGTTCCCCCACCTTGGAGGCTGGGCAAATAACTGATATTGTAGGGAACATTGTTAGGGCTTTTGGTGGTGAATCAGAGGCTTCTGATGTGGAAAAAATAGAATTCAATCCAATGGCCTATTTCCTTGAGTTGGTAGGCCAACAATTGAGACATGAAGAATTACTTCCTGGAGATAACCCAAATCCTGAAAGAGAAGTGGTGACCAGGAATGATGAGTGGTATCCATTCAAAACTCAAGAGGTAATTACCCATAATAATTTGCCATAGGTTATGATTTTAATGAGAAAGTTTGACTAATACCTATATTTGTCCTATGCAGGTTTTGCTTGCAACACTGTTGTTGGGCCAGCTGCATAATTTGGTGTCAAGATCCATGTATCATCAGATGCGCCTAATTGTCTCTTTGGGAAATATGAAGCTCCCTCATTGGGACACTATTCAAAATGCCAGGACAAGAATCCGCAAGTTATTGAAAGTGGATATTGTTGAATCAGAAACAATTCTTCTGAACAAATGCACCACACTGAGCATTAAAGATATAATAGGACATGTGAGTCAATATTCATAGTGGTTATTTGTTGTTCCATAGATATCTCACTTTGTGAATCCTTTTCTTGATGATTGGATTTCTAGGAGCTCAGCAATCCCTATGTAAACACGTATTTGCAATTCATTCCTCATGATCCTATGGGGAAGAATCTGCATGCCTTGTATCAAAGTGCCAAATGGAGGGAGCATTTGCCCCCAGATTTACGAGTACAGATGGTTCAAGTTGGTACCAAGCACTATTATATTTTTGAGCCAGTTACATTGAAAAGAGCAATATGGGACCATTTGATGAGTGAACACACAGATGTACTTGTTCCTGTGTACTTTTATGTTTATCAGAATTAAGTCTTTGCCAAGTGCATCAACCCCAAAATTCAAAATCCAAGTCGAAACCATGCAAAAGGTGTCTCACTGTTCATACCAGCCAATTTATCTTATCACTCATCTAGGCTACATTCAATCAACATCAAAGAATTCAAGTTCAACTATTTGGAAATGAAGCTCGAAGATGGGTCACTATTCTCAGAAGCATGTAATCATCAACTGATAGGTAAGATTTGTCCCATCCAGTGTCAACACTTAGCCCCAATTGCTAATATCCAGGATTTGACTCACAGAAATCCATGCACATGGAAGCCAAGTGATCAATATGCCCAATAAATGGAGACTCAAGGCAAAAGGAAAGGTCATCCGCCATATGCCAATATGTTTGTATGCAGATGATACTTCTGGTAATGTCTCCAAGCAATGGAACAAGCACATTTCATATTATGTTACCCTAGCAGGTCTGTCTCCAACACATACCAATCAAGAATACAACACTCATTTTATTACAACCTCCAACACTTGCAATGTATTGGAACTTGCTGAACGGGTGGTTGAAGAGATGAATGAACTGGCTTCTGAAGGATTTACCACCTATGACTCTCTCCTCTCTGAAGAAGTTCTAGTGATGAGTGTTGTTCTATGTTTCTTGGGGGATTCTCCAATGCATGCTGAGATAACCAGCACACCCAACCCTGGATCTTCCAACAATCCTTGTCGGCAATGCCATTTAGGAGTGATGATGAGAGAAGAGAAACCAAGTATGAAATATGTGGAAGAGTTCTTTGGTTTAGAGAAAGCGCCTGCTCGCCAATGGGATGAAACCAGAAAACGTGTAAAGGAAATGTGGAAAAGCTTCAAGGAAGAAAGTTTGGCAGCCTATGAATTGAAAGAGAAGATTTACGGATTGAAGGATCAGATGACAATTGAAATGATTGAGCTATTCAAGATACCTGAAGAGAAAGCACGTATCCAAGCCATAGAGACCATCAATCCCAATCGATTGTACAATCCATTTTTGCACTTGAAAGGCTTTGATGGATGTCAGGACACCCCAATTGAGTTTTTGCATGTTTACCTTTTGGGAGCTGCAAAGTACTTGTTCAAAGATTTTATGAAATCCGCCACCAAGCATCACCCTGATATTGAGGCACATTGGGCTGCTTTCAATACTGATGGACTTCACATTGTGCCAGTTCAACCAAAGTTCATGATTAAACATTACAAAAGCTTAATTGGAAAGCACTATCGGCTGGTTGTTCAAGCAGCTCCATTTGTCTTGTTTCATTTTATGAATCAGTCCCAAAGGAAACTCTGGTATCATTTATGTTACATAGGAAATCTCCTGTTCCAAACTAACATTGAAGACATGGAAACATACTTGAATGAATTGCAACAACATATAAACATATTTTTACTTGAAGTCATTCGAATGTCTGCCAGATGGGCAAACAAACCCAAGTTTCACATGTTGACCCACCTCCCTGCAAGCATTCGGCGATTTGGTCCACCTTCTCTCTTTGCAACGGAGAAGTTCGAGAGCTACAACAGCATTTTACGCACGGCCTCCATTCACTCAAATCGACACAGCCCCAGTAGGGATATAGCTAACAGCTTTAACAACTATCAAAACATGAGATTGCTGCTGTCTGGAGCAAGTCTTTATGATTCCCAAACACAAGAACATTTCCATGCGGCCCCAGCAGTAACCAATGTTTTCTCAAGAAATCCACTGATCCAGAAGTCAATGGGATACAATGCTGAATCAATTACCCAACGCTCCAGGGGTCCTTCGGTACCTTTCAACCAAGTGCCTATATTTGATGGGACCAATGTCCCAGAAAATATACGAAGAATGTTTCCAGGTAATCATATTGACCAGGTGACATCCATCAATATCAATTTCCATGAAAAAATATCCAAAGGATAATTTGTGTTGGTAAGTGTAATCTGTGATCAGAAAATGGATAAAATCCAGCTGATAATGCACTCTCATAATTCATACACACATGCAGTTGGGTATGGGGCGTGTTGGATGTGTGCAAACATTGTGGCAAGTGTACCCAGCATCCCACTTTTATGTGGAAATCAATGACTGTCTCATTCAAGAGGTTGATCCATTTTATCAAATGAGAATTTTGACCAAGACTGAACAACTTAGGCAAGTCAGGCCACAGGTAAGTCTTGTGAGAATAAACAAGTTGATGTCATATATACCAATGCCTCAATAACTGATGTATTGGAATTCATTTCATAGGACATAGTGGCATGTTTGAATGTGCAACATGATTGCCATCATGGTCAATGTAAGACTGTACAAGAGGTATTGCCACCTGAAGGCGTGCGTGAAGGTCAAGCAGTCACCATGAACATTTCACACAGTCCAACCAACCACTATGTATTGAATGTGTGCTCACACCATGCAGCCAGATACCATAGAATTATATCCAACTTATTTTTCACTCAGCCCAGTCATGAAGAAGTTCAATCTGTGGTCAACCCATCTGTGGAGAAATGGGCAGATGAAGAACAGAGAAAAAACCCAAGAAAATCCAAAGGAAAAGGTAAACAAAAATAGACCTGGAATCCACCCAGGGGCTGATCATTCACTATTTTACCATTGAACTTTCTTGAGAAAGTCTTATGGAATTTGATTTGCAGCCATATATCATAAACACATTATTTTGTTCCAGTGGTGACCTGACATATTACACCTTTTTACCACTGCTTCTTAAAGAAACCTCCACTTCAGGCTTGAATACATACACTCATGAGTCATATACATTCAGAAAGTGAGTTATCAAAGTGGTACATACAAGCAATAAGCCCCTAACTCTTGTTATACATCAAATCCCTGTGTGTTTTCCTGTTTGATCATCCATCATGATGTTGCTAAAATACACCTGCTAGGAATTGTACTTACACATGATGGTAATTATACACAAGCCATGCATCAAATCAAACCTGTCCTCATGTAACACATGATGGTAATTATACACAAGCCATGCTTCAAATCAAACCTGTCCTCATGTAACCAAGTTTCCTACATGCTTGCAATAGCTGCATTGTATAGTTTATATCTTATGGCAGTTTGTTTCACACATACCATTCGAAACAAGTTGATGGATGAACTATTTTATGATTTCAAAGGTTGGGACAGTTGTCTGAGAAAGTCCTGAGGGCAGGGACTCAAGCATACATAAAGTCACTGAAGACTGCATAGTTAAAAAACAAAGAGCAACTACTAGTTGCTGGCAGAAACATTCTGCAAGTCTTTCACAATTTTTTGGTGGCACTTGAGGTGTTTGACAGCTGAAATGGTCCCCAGTCGTATCAAAGAAGCCGGACCGTATAAAAACCCGAGTTTTTGGAGATCTTTGGTTGACAGGTGTTTGAACACACTCCAGTGATGGAGGGCATTTGCTGCGATGACCGCTTGAGTGTGAGTTTCAGTGGCGGGAATGTGACAGAGGATTAAGAACTCGTTCATGGACATATGTGTGTCGAAAGCGAGAGGAGTGTGCCGAGAGTTGATATTGGTGATGTTCCGCTTGCAGTGATTTATGTTGGAGGTTTGTCCAGACTGGACCCCGATGATCGAGGATTGCGCAACGGCTGGGGTGTTGGCGTCGTGGCAGGGAGGGGGCCGACTCGAAGGAGGGGTGGCGAGCATGTTAATATCTTCCTGTTCCTGATCAACCAAGCTTTGTAAGTCCTTTGGTGGCACCAAGATAGTGAAATCACCGTTACTTGCCTTGTCGGGCATGTCAAGCTCTTCGGGCTTGTCCATTTTCATTTTCACCACCGCTTTCTTACCCGACATCCCAGAAAAGGCCGCTGCAGTCGCAAACTCTCGAAAGCTGGATGTACTAGTGGCAACAAAGCGATTACCATTCCCAAATCGCGGGTGGTCTTCGATGTAACACAACCATTCAAGCTGGCCCTCGTTGTCCAATTTGTGGAGGATGGAGTGCATTGAAACCAACTTTGGGTCCGGGTCGGGAAAAGAATGTATTGCTGCCTCCTTGAATGCACTAAAGGTCCAGTGCGACGATATCGCCAACGACGGAATGGGTTGGTCCTGTTTGACAAGCTCGTAGGGGTTTTGATCCTCCCTGAGTTGGGTCTCTTGGAATGTTTGGCGCTTGAGCCATACACTGTAGTTCAAGTAGACGTTTGCTTGAATGGCCTCGGCGGCTCTGATGGGATCATCCGGTCCGCTCATATCCTGCGATTCAGCTATGATGGCTTGAGATTCCATCTTTCGTGTTCATCAGTCGAAGATCAGTGAAGCGGGAGGAGAGGAAATCAACTCTTGCTAAAACAACAAATAACTTGAAAAGAAAATTACTCACCTTGGCCAACGCTGGGACCGACCTTGACAAGAGAGGTGTTTGATGGGAGTCGTGTACGGCTTGGCCAGGTGCCCTTGGACTCCAAGCCGACATCAAGCGGGGCCATGGCCTTGGGAACTCATCAACAGAGCTCAAAGCTTGTCGAAATCTAAATTTTGTAAGGTTTGCACCCTGGGGATCATTGAAATCAAGCGCAATCCTGGAAAGCACTGCGTTTCCGCTGTCACCGCATTTGAATCGTTTATTTTTCGAATTGCCAACCTAACCGAAAAAATCGCGTTTCTTCAACGTTTTTTTTGCCAGGTCGTTTTTATTACTGATCAGAACTTAGAAATCACCACCACGGTGTAGATGCATTCTGGGGAATGGCACGCATTGGCGAGCTGGTGAGGAAGACGGCGTACCAGCTTTGACAGCGGTTCCAACTGGTTGATACGTCTTGTTCAAGAAACCCCAAATAGGCTGCCAGGCCACCATTTTGCTGACAGATATGGCCAGAAGCAGGTTATCACGCTTAACAGCCAATTCGGATTGCTCTGCCCAGTGGACGCCATTCAGCGACAGTTGTAAGACCTGGCTGATTCTAACATGCCGTTGTTCAGCTTTGACACGGATGGCGGTCAAGACGTCTTCTCAAGACAATCATTTGTCAATCTAATTCAGAAGACGCTCCGGAAAGCGGGATACGAAGGCCTCCTCGGACACTCCTTTAGAGTTGGGGGAGCTTCCCTACAAGCGGCCTTAGGCATCTTCGAAGAAGACGTTTGCACATTGGGCAGATGGAAATCAAATTGCTATAAGTTTTACATTAGACCCTATACCTTTGCCGACTTGCAGGAAGTGCAAGGCGCCTTGTTGTATATGGTGGGGTTGGGCAAGAAGATGGATAGAGACTGATTTTATTTATTTATTGCCTAGGTTGTCAAACAGATACGCAGGCTCAGGCCGTCGACAAACCTCCGGACCAGAAAGTGTGGGCTCAACGAGCGAAAATACCCTTTCTGGTGCCAAATAGGCATCCAGCCTCAATATCTTTCTGATACTATACACTGCGCCTTTCCGCCAGAGATTTTGGCCCTGGCGGGTGGCCTCCTTTGAAAAGGAGAGTGTCTCCACCCATACTCGGCTGAGTAGAGGGTTGGGGCCAAGGCCTCACCCCATGCTCGTCCTAGGGATTTAATCATCCTTTGATTTCTCCCGAAAGAGTTTCAGAAAAATGGATGCTGGCATTTTTTAGCTGTGGTGCTAGTTGTTTTCCTAGTGACTTTTATCAGCAACTCGTCCGCCCACGGTTAGTATAGCGGCGATCAGCCCTCTTGTTTGCCAAAAATTTCAGGACTGTCTACCTTTTACGCTAGGCTACTTGCTGTGTTTTTTAGAAAGCTATTCTTAATATTTGGAAGATGACAAAAAAACGGGCTTATGTAGGGGAAAGAGGAGTCCAAGAATCCTCAACAGCTTTTTACTAATATTGCTCTGACGGGAAAGCGTTACCCATGTCGCAGATGTTCGCTAACATACACCACTCTTACACTGGAAATTTTCTTCCATCAACATCTGTTAGTAGTATCTTGAGAAGACAGTTATGGTCATCCTAACCTGTTAGCCAGCTATGAATGCTGGACCTGGCACGAAACAGGCAGTATCTGATTTGATTTATCCTTGACGTTGAAATTTAGGCCAGATCTATGTCCTGCCGGCGTCTTCTGCACTTGCCTCTGCCACATAAAGCAATCATAACTTCAAGACAACGCAGGGCCACCAGCAGAAAGCATTATGAGTTCGGAGAAGCCTCACTAGATGCAGCCGAAGAGTGAAAAGAAACATGATGGCGGTCCGTCGAGGATTGGTGTCCAGCAACCGCCTCGGTCGCTCGCAGGTGGAGGTGCGAGTCGCCAAAACTAAGGATGACCCTTCTTTCGCGAAGCTCATATACCGAGTTATCTCTGAACTCTTACATAGATACGCCAGGAAGCCGGACTTCTATCCGAAGCTCGCGGGTCGAGAGTTGAAGGCTTTTTTCATCGCGGGGCATGAACTTGTGTCCGGCTGGGTCGCAGCGCTCGGCCTCGGGCGTTGGGCAGACCCAACCGGTAAAACACACAAGCGTCGCATAGTCCAGGAAAGACGCAAGCCTCCTTGAAAGCACGGTTTCCAATCACCCGATAATCGGTCTTGCTTCTGGGTTATATCTTGACGGATCGTAACTAGACTCGCGGAAACCTCACTTCACGGAGCTCCGGAGGTAATGGATGTTTGCAGGACGATAGATTCATTGCTATATAACCAGCCTGGATGTGTGCCCTATTTCTTCTTCGTCACTGGCGAGTTTGTTCATAGCTGTACAATAGCATAAACAATAGCGAGCGTATTCGTTCATAAAATTTTTCCAATCGTTGATGACTCGAGAACTCGACGCAAGACTATCATAGCCCTCTTTCACTTTAGCATCAGCCCAACATTGACAGTCATCGAAGGTCTCTTGGACCACTTGTTTCTCTGATAGATGCCAATTTGACCCATTATTAAATACAAGCTTCCAGCATGCTCTCCTCAACTGTCGCTATCATTCTAACTACCATCTCCCTACTCTCTTTCACGACCTGCGAGCCCTACCAAGTAGATTCCGGCGCCATAATCAATTCAGCGGGGAGTCACAGGAACGTCACAATAGGCTACTACTCGGCCTCCGCTCCCCAATACGGCCAACCAATGTCAAACTTACCGTGGAGTAAGCAATGCATTGTTATCGTAGTTCTATCTCCGTCAGTGATTAAGGCTGATGCTGAGTGGTTGTACATCAGATCGCTACACCCACATGGTCTTCGATGGAGCCTGGCCGATTGACCAATTCGAATTCACATTCGGCACTGATGAGGCGAACCAACAGGCAGTCCAAAACATGCAACAATTTGTCGAATATGCAAAATATTGTCAGTACAACTACTCCAACATTATCAGTTCTACTGGGAAATACTAATTCTATCGCAAGCCTCGTTCAGACAAGGTAACGCCTCTTTTAGGGGTGGGGGGAGAACAAGGGTCGAAGTGAGCAGCAATTATGTAGACAACCGTCTAAATAGGAGAACCTGTACGTTCTGTGGGCGTCAGCTCACACCGTATACTTTGCACCCCCGCAGGTTCTTTTCGTATTATTTAGGTGGTTCCAAAAGCCGGAATACATTTACTCGAAACCTTATAGCCCTTGCTACCGGCTATGGTTTCGAAGGTGTCGTCGTGACCTGGATAGGTACGCGAATTCCATTGCCTCGTCAATTTTTAATTTATGATAATAACCTCCACCTTTCTTCCGCTTGCGGTCGTGTAATTAATAGCTCCTAATGAGTGAGTCTTTTCTCATCGTGTTCATGAATTTCTGATAGAGAGTCCGTCAAGTTGTTGATTTTCATTTCCCTCTCTTGAATCCGCTGGAACCTAGTGACGGCGTTGGATGTAACACTCGCTCGCCGAATGACGTATCGAATTTCGGTTCTTTCGCTCAAGTAAGCCTTGTAACTATGCGTTGGGTTTCACTCCGCAGCCATAGAAAAGAAAGAAAGAAAGTCATGATGTATGTATTATGAAAATTTGCACTTCTAGGAATTCAAGAAGGTATGGAGGCAAGGCTACCTGGTTGTAAGGTCAACCCTCAACGGCTTCATTGGTGCATCCGCGAATTACGCATCGTCCCAAGAAACGCTCTTACTTGTCCAAAAGGCGGATGTCATGTCAGTCCTCCGATTACCTTTTTGAAGGAAGACTTTAAGCTGACATTAAAATTTGATGTTCAAAATTTCAGTGATCTCATGGCATACGACGGCTATACAGGAAACAAAGGGAAGAAGACTGGCCCATTTTCAGCGCTAACTGCTAAGTGTCCTCAAATACCTTACCTTTCCAACGGAATCAAGGAGTTGCTTCAAGTCTTGCAGGCGCAAGGCTTCCCAAACCATAAGCTTGTCCTTGGATTTACTGGCTATGGTCGTCTATTCTACTTGCCCCAAGGTTATGACACAAATGCTGGGATATCTCAAGTGGCTTATGGTGCTGCTCCGGTGAGTCCATCTTCACCTGATAGGAACTTCATGTAATCAAAACCTGGGTTATTGGATATTGATGAAAACATAATCCTCTTTCTTAACTTGTATGTTCCATGTAAACTTAATTTTGATATTAAACCAGGGGGGTGGAATAACAGACAATCTAAACGGAACATTGAATGCTTGTGGCCAAACCCGGGGCTTTGAGGGAGTCTATCTGTTGGGTGAGCTTATCCAGAATGGATGGCTAGCTTCAGATGGTATTCGCTCCATGAATATTCTTGCTAGGGGCTGGGAGGACTGTGCCATCCAGGTAAAATTTTGATTCTCTTTTAATCTCTTAGAAAATTTAAATTTCTTACATATACATATATATTATACAGCCCTACCTTTATAACGATCAATACCTGCTGGTTTATGATGATCCAATGAGCTTGCAGATCAAATCAAAGTATGCCTACGGAATAGGATTAGCTGGCCTCTCATTGTGAGTGAAAACATTCGTGCAAAAATTCAACGACCTGAAGAAAAGAAATGATGACCTGGAAAACCAACTTTTCTCTTTTTTAGCAATGACGCCATGGGTTTTCCAAGTGTGTTTCTTGATGCTGCTCTAGCTCCGTGGGCCACCACCCCTACTGCCTCTTAGATATTCCCCTATCTTCTATCCTGCTTGAAAATGTTTGTGTATCACCTCCCTCCAGATATAACACAATTGATTCCTCATGCTATACTTGGTATTGGACTTTTTCTCTGTTCACACATCACAGCTCACTCTCTGTAAAACAAAAGATCAAAAACTACTTGTATGTACAGCATATACCAAAAAAAAAAAAAAACTTTGGCCTGCCATCAATCTACAGACACAGGCTCACACCTCCAAAACCCTCAAGTGTAAGCTAAGAGTAAACAACATTCCAGTGTTTTTTTTTTTTTTTTGCAATAGACATATGAAAGAACATCGTTTTTCTGGATTTTTGTTTTTTGCTGAAACAAACCAAATTATCTCAACAGCTTGCAAGGGCTGGTGAGATTTGAATCATGTTGTGCTGAATATTTGTGTGTGTGACTAGTCATTTGGAACATTTACTCCAGCAAGGCCATTAGCGTCATCAAATCTAATTCTTTCAAGTATTTTTGTCTGTCTGTTCAAACCTCCCTATAAAAATCTCACATCAAGTTCTGGAAATACTTCTGACCAAGCATTTGGCAAAGGCTGCAAGGAAGCTCTCTCTTGAAGGGTACACGGCACTCATGCTTTTTGGAAAATTGGAGGTCCACTCCCACCCCCCTCATGGATAATCCCTCTCATTGCTCTTGAGAAGATGGATAGTTATCAAGACGATGAGGAGTGATCTTTCGCTGATTCTCCTTGAGTTTAACAAGCAAAGCGAAAATAATACGTAAATAAATAAATAATTACGCACTTCATCACTCATGGAGTCATGGCCGCTGATTTCCGCTTGCTTCAAAGAGATGAATAAATAAGTAAATACTTCTTTCGATTTGACGTGGCTATCTTTCATTTTCGTTCCATGTGTGCTAAGGTCGACCAACATGCGTGTCGTCGGTGACGCTTGAGGTGTGCATCACCCCATCTTCCGAAGCTCGACCGGGGTAAAAGCGCCCAATTGCTGAGCGGTCATGGAGTTCCTCTTTCTCTAACTGCAGGCTAGCTGGTTTTCACTGTTGCTGCTGACCAGAAAGTCCATATTCGTTCTTCGTGCTCTTTCTTGGATGCTCGAGGGATGCTCGAGGGCCATGTACTCGAACAAGCCTTGTGTCGATGTTGTCATCTTGGATGCAGTCATGAAGTTCGATGGTATGCATATCAAGCATCTACAAGCAGTAGAGTGTACAATGGTCGAGCTGGAATTTTTTGCGTTGCTGGTGAGCCAATCTTGGCCAGTGTTTCTGTGAGAACTTGGTGGTAACCATATCGAATCGGTACCGGTTTGTGTGAATCTTCATGGTTTAATGGGGCTGAAAACAAAATATCGGACTGGACTCTGATAAACCTCGACATCCTTCCCGCTTCCTTCTCTTCTGCGATAGATACCAGGCGAATTATTATTTCGAATCGACAGCGTGCGGCCCGCTTTTGACACCCGGTGCGAGACATTTTGCCCCACGGCCCGAGACGATAATAGCACACAAATTCGTCGGATAGAAACCGGCCGAGGCCGACCCGCGACGGCTCGATTTCTTGCGGAATGAAAAAAGTCATTCCTTCCACCATCGTTCTATCGGTCGTAATATCCTTCTCGTCAATTGCGCGTGCTCACAATGGTCCGTCGGAGCTCCATACCCGCCAATTTGTCGCCAGACCAAACGCGCTTCGAAACCTTGAGGTCAGAGAGGTGAGAATTTTTCTCGGAAGCCGTGTCGGACTGGAAATAGTGGAATTGTGGGTTGACAGGAACTTGCCTGGTTGATGATCATCCTAGCCGCCGGTGGTTCCACACATCCAACCCTGTAATGAGGTTCTTTTGAAGCATGTAAGACTCCCTCGAAGCGCATTCTTCTGAGCACTCCTGCCTAACTCCAAAGCCAGAGCTCATGAAAAGCTTTTATTCGCAGACCTTTGCCAACTCTTATGGAAAACCAGCATGTACAAGCTATTCCCCTCCGACGGCATGCGGACAACCTGGCAATTGGGCATCCGTTATTTTCAACTTGACAACCAGTGAGGTCATTTTCACGTCAACTTACGTTTTCGATCAAGGATTCAAAGGTTCATTTATCAGGACTCCGGGATTGATCTGATCCTTCTTCTTTATTTAGCTTCTATCGGAAAGCAGTATGATAGGCTTGGGGTGAGATTTTAAACACTTGATCCTTTCAGACTTTAATTGTGCATTCAATTGGATGTGTGGTTTACCTATTTTTCTTCTTTGTCGTTTCATCAATCCAGCGGCTCTATCTGAATGACGTTGAAAGTGAGTGTAATTTTGCCCACAAAACACTGATTTAAGATTGACTTGTTCCGATTGATTGCGTTTGCTAACTAGTTTGGAGAACATCAACCGGTGAGTGCAGCACTACATACCTTTCCGATGAACTTATTTGACAATTGATAATTTTGTATTGTCCGCAGCTGAGCCAACAAAGGTTGGAATCATTTGGACGGTGTAAGCTTCAAGTCCAGTGGAATCTTATAAGCAAGTTGCCGTGAATTGAGCAAAGAAAAAAAAAACGATAGCACTCGAGACGTATCGAAGTATATCCCCCTGTTGTCATCCGGAGGCTCCCTGCGCTTGGACATTGGAAATATTGTGGACAAGTCGCTCAACTTGACGGGAAGCTTCGAAGTCACACTCTCTGCCAAGTTCTACCCACCTACTGAACAGTTTCCCGCGAGCAAGAAGGCAGATAAGATCATTAATCTGGGCCATGGGACTGGAAGCAGAATGTCTCAGTTTCTAACTTTCCCGCCGGTGAGATCCAATCTTTTTCCCTCTCCAGAGTAACATGGTAGGAAGTTCAGCTGAGCTGCCTTGAACCCCAGAACCTCGAGACGGCCTTTTTGGAGGTATTTGCAAGCGGAGCTGACAAAGAGGAGGTAATGAGATAATTCATTCGCATCACGCTCAACTAGTCTAACCCTTAAAGACTTATGGTGATTCTTCAACTTCCAGTTTTGGGTGGGTTTAATATTGCATTAAGATAGGCAAGAACTAGAGCTCACCGGTAGAACTTGCGATTTCCAGTATACGAATGTACCAGACGAGTATATGAAAAAAATTGATCCAAACAACAAGGGCGATGTGGTCCTCGGCAAAGGTTCATTCAGAGAAGTTCAAGTCTGGATTGGTAAATCGCAAGGGAGAAAATCTCATCATGATTGCGAAGCACTCAGCTGATGATTGCATGTGGCTTGTTTTTTAGATGGCCTTCTTGCTGGATTTGCATATCCCTTCCCGGTCATATATACGGGAGGAATCATAATGTCATGGTGGAGGTGAGTGTTGCCCGGGTATATCTTCCTCTCGGATGCTAAGAGACTTGGCATCAACGGTGTATCTGCTTGGTTTGGAACAACCCAGACCGATTGCTGCAATCGGTGCATTCGACGCGCCTTCATACATCATCGATATTTCGCCTTTTGTTCCATATCTGTCGGACTCCAAGGCTCATAACTTCACTCTAGTCGTGTTGGGGCAAGGTATCAACAGCTCAATAAACTCAGAGTGGTTTTTCAGCGGTTCTGTTTTCGTGACTTTGGATCCCAGCAACGCTCGCACTATCGGTGAAATGATCACACACTTTACAGACTCAAGCACAACAGTCGTGCCATTACCCACAGGATACGGCCAGCATTCAAGTTCCTGTGTCAATTTTGTAACCAAGAGCTACCGAAAACTATCGATATCTAGTCTTGTGATAACTGGAAGCGGAGAACCTCAAATAGTGAAAACTGAGCAAGACTATAGCTATAGCAATCAACAGTTTTGGATTCCCTCAGGCGTTTATCAAGTTAGTCATCAGTCATTGGCCCTCAAGAGTTATGACTACCTTCAGTTAATTTTTATTTTCTCTTCCGCACTCGCCGTATTGCAACAGTCGGTCACGCAGACAAGTCAAGGAACCAGTTTCTCGACTTATGGTGATAGAATTATCACAACCGACTCATTTCAATTTCCTTTGAATATTAACGTCTCTACTGTCACTTTACCTCGATCAAATCAAACCAAGATTTCCGGCAACCTCACCCACCAGTATAAGCGATCCCAATTCTTCCCACTATGCCCGGGTTTAGGCCAGGTGGACATCAATACCATCCAAACATCGATCGGGGAGCTGTTGTTAAATCTTAAGGGTCGAGTCGTCAAGGGCCTTGGACGGACGGCACAATCATTCAAGTATCACAACGGGAGGGGCGATGGTTACAGCCGCAACATTGAGGTCTTCAATGTCTCGCATGTGATCAGGGATGATGAATCCGGGTCGCTTGTGGCCCCGCACATCTCAGATGCGGAGGTGATATACATCCTCCCAAGCGATGGAAGCAATCTGGCGGGCTGCCCGTATCGAAGCTTGCGCACAACTAGTGAGTGCCATCTGAGAACTTCACGAACCCCTTCATTTGCTGATCATTAATGGTTTCCAATAGTAGGTTTTGGCCCAACAGATTCTAACCTACAACTCGTCCTACAACCCGATCCTTGAAGCCACATTGGCTTCTTTTGTCGGAATGACAATGCTTCTTGATTCTCTTATCTTTTACATTGGGCTTCCTGGCCAAAGTTGATGTATCCTACATTGTACACATTTCGTCCCTAGCCATCCTTGCCAACCTTAATATTAGTTCTTGTAACACATAATGTGATCCCATATAATAAGTTTGCTGACCGAAAATCAGAAAGCCATGGTCCCCTTTCTGAACACCTGTGTGCCTCTATTGCGCAGGTGAGGTTCTAATTACAAGTCTCAACCTTGCCGTAAGATTGCAAGTGAAATTTGTGCGCCACTGATGCCTCCTGGAATCTTAGCTCCCAGCACTTCTTGCCATACCGTTTCTGTTATATGGAGCCCTCAGTGCTGTTTGTGTGGTCTATAAGTGCTACCACATTCTCGAATAATGCTTAGCCTTGTTACTTTTCAATCAACACAGTGTAGGTTGTGGACATTCAAGACTTTTTACTCTTACATCTAGAACACCCTCTTGGTGTCCAACTAGCTTGAGGAATAGGGCTTCTCAAGGTTTCAATGGTGAAAAGAGCTTCTTCTTTTTCTTATGTATCACATCTTTTTTCCGAACCAAAACTCATGCATTCATCTCAGTCAACTTTGTACCATGTTGCAGCATTGCATCTAGTCAAAACAACAACAAAAAATCCTTCAGCGCGTCATTTTTCTCCACCCTGTGAGAGCTGCTGTTCGTTTCTCCTGAAAATATACCAATATCTGGTGAGAGTTTCATTTTTTTTTCCCTGGGGTCTTAGAGAAAGTAAGAGAGAGCATCTGAGACTTAGAATTTTGTTGCATAGGTCTGGATGTGAGAGGACAGAATGATATTTGGATAATTGCAGAGCTTGTTGCACCATTTCTTGTTGAACCAATTATGTCTGCACTTTCAATATTGAACTATCCAAGAATTCAAAAACTCAGTCTTCTGCTCATGAAATCCCCCCGGCTCAAGCAACAAGTTCACCATCTACCTCTGCAAATATGAGATGACCTAAAATCATAAAAACTTCCCAGGAAAAATAAAAATTAAATTTACGATACCAAGGTATCTGGGGATTCCACTCTGTAACCTGCTGGTTGATATGAGTTTGAAGATGGGATCCAATTGTGATTAACCTTGTCAATATTTTACTCCCTGTACACTCATGTTTAATTCATATTCCATACCTTGGTCTGCTTTTGAGAATCTCTATTTTAAATTTATTGACTTCAATTTAATCCTATTGCCATTGCAGCATCACACTATAGCACATGGAAAGCATGTTTTCAGAGGAGACATCCGTCATAAATCATGGAAATCACAACCTGTATCTACAAGTCTTCTTGTTTAGTCGAGGAGGACACTCGTGTGGATTTCCATTTGGCACCAACTAAGCCAATTTCAGCCATCTTTGTGTCTCCCAGAGCGATAGGAGTACGAAATTCTGTTAAATTGTCGGATGATCTACGACAAGTAATGCGGCATGCTTTCTCCAATACGAAAGACCATGATGGCGCTGAGACCTAGCATGAGTCCGAAGGGTAACTGTTCGATACGCTGGCCATGAATTGATCGATTCTCTGCTTCAGGACCACCTGATCTTCCGGGGAACAGAAAGTGCACGAGATCGACTCTTTCAAAATGGATACTAGCTTCTGTCTATCATCATCCAGTAACATTAATGCCCGTTCATATTCCTCACTAAGGGTGGTATCAAAAACGAGGGTATCATCGGTCTTTTTTTGTTTGCCCATCAAAAACCAAGATGTCAGCAGCTTGACTCTGCGAGACGGTGAAAGAGTGGTTGGTTGCGCACCGAAATCAAGACCGGCACCTGCCTCTCTACTGCCCATCTGAAATGATGCTCCTGTAAGGAGCGAATCGAACCAACTTTGAGATTGGAGGTGAGACAGATTTCGATCGGGCGCTTGAATCGAACGATGTTTGCTTGAACTTCGGGCGTCAAGAAGACAGCATGCCCCAGACGATCGGGCGTTAGTTCCGAGAGCTGCTTTTCAAGAAGAGGTTTTTGTTCGACTATCTATGGATAGTGCGATTTTCGTCATAAGAGGTAGCAGCGGTAAGTGCTGAGGACTGAGATCCGATATTTCAGCTCAACTCAAATCACCTCGGCGAAATGGATCGTCAGCTTGAGTCCGTTGGCTTTAGCCCTCATTAGTTCCCTGGTGAATTCGTCGGTACGCAACAGGCTCGATCGAGGATCGCCAGCGATGTCCATTCCGACGATGCAACGGCCGGCGTTTCGAGCTGTAATGGCCAGCTCGACGATCCGCTTGACTTTGTCAGGCTCGAAATCCCAGTTGACGGTGAGGATTAATCGCACCTTCATACTCGATTCGTCATTCTGCTCGATCCCATCACATACCGCATCGAGATACTCTCTAAAAGATTCTGAATGGCCTGGTAATTCTCGAGGCGTCGTGCGTAACTCGAGATAAACGCAGCCATCTTCCCGAAAAGCCTTCAAGACGGCGGCTGTTGCTCGGGTAATGGCTTTCGGTGTATCGAGGATGTAATAAATGTGTTCGCTAAATAACTTAAAAAAACTGATGGCAAACTGATCAGTCAGTCAAGCATTTATTTTCCAGACCGATAGACTGAGGATAGAAGCAAATAGGAAAGGGGAAGGATTTCTGACCTTAGCAAATCCGTGTAATCGGAGGGAGAGGGGCAAGGCCCAACTGGGGTGTCGTTCCTGCGCATCCTTGTGGAGTTCTTGTAAAACCTCGAGAGGAATCGAGCCGCTCAAGTGGGCATGGCTGTCAACAGAAATATGAAAGCAAGAAAGTTCCGTTCAAGCGTTGAGTACCATTCGCTTGAAAACTGACAAGCAGCCAGGTCCATTCCGTACCATTCAATCTTGGGCAGTCTTCGACAAAATATCTTCGCGTTCATTGTCGTCGATCAGGGAGTCCTGTACGCAGACGGCTTCTTCGTTCGCATGCGTTCGTGTCTCTAATGTGAAGGATTGTCAAGTTGTTTTTTTTGAAATTGTAGCGAAGTCGAAATGGTAGTTTGACTCCTTGCCCTCGCACCAACAGTCGAGCCCGAGGAGCTCTCGGCCTGGAGGATCTTGTTGAAACTTACTCATTTTCCGCCCTGTTTCAAAGCTTTAACAAGCCTGCTGAACAGGCAGATAAATCAGAACCAAGTAAGCCGAGCTTGTCCAAGCATACTGCACGGCGCAAGTTATTCCAAGCAGAAGGCCGCAATAGACTTTGTCTGGCCTTGCCCCATTCGCCCGACAGCTGAACTGTCAGATGTCATATCCAGGGAGACTGCTTTACTAGGGAATGGATTAACCGGGCTGTCACTGTGCAAGGATCAATAACGGAGCGCAAAAGAATCGAGTCTGGTTAAATGCTTTGATCGACATCCTCATAATGTTATGGACTACAACTTAAACGAGCAAAACCATCCTTAAGACGACTCCTATCCAACACAAACAGGCTATCGGCTCACATCCCGATGCAAGTAGTCGCTTTTCTGTTGCAGAGCCAGAGTGTCTCCAGTACGCGTAAGACTTGCTGGCACAGACAAGAACCCCGGTACATGAAGAGGTAATTACTAGCTGCGTCAGGTTCGGCCGGACTCGACAGGCTTCATAAAGTCCAGTACGGTACACCACCGGGCCAATCCGCGTGATCGGTGGGCGTTGGAAGGCCGTGGGCGCCCAAACCTGGGTTGCTCCAACCAGGCCAGCCGCCGCGGTTGGGGCATGGGCAGGGCAAGCCACGCCCCACCGTAGGACCTTAGCCGCCGCATCCCCAACGCCAGGTCCCTGGTTGCCCCGACAGGCGGGTTGGGGGTGCGTTGAGGTGCGGTTGGCCGGCGGATGGGTCCCTCCTTGGGCCCAACCGCGGCTTAAACCCTCCTCCGTTCACATAACGGAGTAAGGATCCCTCCCTCCGTTGGAGGGAGGGTTGTCCTGACCGTCCTCCAACCAATAGGTTGTTGGTTGGAGCAACGAAACAATTTTTTTTGGCTACTACAAACTCAGCTCAACTTATTCTGTTGGCCATAATGCCTTCAGAAAAGTTGCGCTCAAAAATGCAAAAAAAAAAATATAAAGAAAATAACTTTGTCAAAAAAGTAATGGCTGGACGGAAATTTGGGAACAAATATTGTGCCACACCAGATAATATCATTGGCAGATAGCACAGTGGGCGGAGTACTCTCTTGGTCTGCTCTGACAGGTAGTTGTCACAGGTTCAACTCCTTCATGAAGCTCTTTTGGGGGGGGGGAGGTAGCTTTTTTGTGCATGACACTATCTTGGCCCTACCAGCCTGCGCTTGGGGCAGAGGTCGGGGTGGTTGTCGCACTGGCAGGGCTGGTTGGGCAACTGGTTTACCGCCGGTACCTCCGTCGTAAGACGACCTTAAAACAGTAGACCATCGTCGGTCACCAAGCCAAAGCGCACGGTTGGGCCGATGCTCCGTGCGCTGGTTGGGTGACCGTTGGGGTGGCCCGGTGGTGTACAGCCCAGTATGCAGGCTCAAAAAAGGTGGTCTGCAGGCCAATATTGGTGTGAGGACGAGGTTCAGGGGGGTGGCGAACTTATCACAAGTCCTGCCCCGGTGGGAGCCTAACTTAACAAAGTCCCTCCCTATGCGGTCTTTGTTGGCGCTGTAGACGGATTTGCGCCCGACCGCAGGGAGGGACTTACTCCCTAAGTCCCCCCCCCTCGCGGTAGAGGATCTCGGGAAAATGTGAGGATTGTTGCAAGCCCTGTAGCTCCGGCAGTTTAAGAGCTACAGGAATTTCATGAGGGAACGAAAGATGCGCTTGCATCTCTTCTTTCTTCTCCTGCCGTCCGTTTCTTGAGACCGTCTTTTGTTCCCTCTCAGTTTTCAGAAAACCTACTTGGAGACAACTCGAGGTACTTAAAATCTGTTTTGGACAAATTCAGCCGTTGAGGCTAGGCAACCCATAATTCAACGTCCTCACTAGGCTCATTTTCGCATGTATCCAAGTCTTGTGTACTCGACTGATTGTACTTGCGGCGGGCGAAAAAATCACCTGAAACCATGACCCCACAAAACCGCTTTTGGAGATGAGCAATCACCAGCGGGATCTTCACTATGGACCGACAGCACAAAGCATAATCCCACGGGCACCGTGAGACACGGCCAAATACCACGGCTTTGCAGATGCCAGTGCATGGGGCGCGGGCGGAATGATTATCGCTCAAACTTCAGAAAAAATTTTGCTAAGTCCCTCACCACCCACACCCTATAAATAGCCAGAAGCACAGTCATTTCTCCCCACCCAGCACATCCATTGTTAATCATTATTACCTCTCCCCCAGCCAGGTGCTACCTTTTCTTAATACTTGCCTTTACGTCGACTCTTTTGTTGCACTTCAAATAATAAAATAAACTTAAGTTCAAGCTTTCCGACCACTTTTTCCCGCTATTGCACTTTGATTTTGATTTTCTTGCATTTCGCCGCCCCCACTACTCAACTTCGTTTATTCCAATTAATCAAACTTACAACTTAATTTGTTGACATCCCGGCACCCACCTCCCCCTCCGCAACTTCTCCTCCTCCTCCACATCCCCCCCTCCGCAACATCTCCCCCTCCGACACTTCCGTCACAGCCACATCCCTCCCACTTCCCGTCGGCTCACGTTACACCAATACTTTGACCCGATGTCCGCTCACAGTTACCCAATTGTTTCCTCCATTCACAACATAGTCCCAAAAGCGTTTACCGAAGAAGTCCCCCCACCTCCCGGTGTCACGGTCCTGCCCAACACCCTTTGCCTCGTCCGCAAGGTTTCCGGTGTATCCCCTTCCTTCTCAACCCATCCAGCAACTTTCACAATTCCTGGTTCATCGCTGTGGTGGTCTAATTAGGTTTCAAGTATCAAATGTGATAAAGGATCAAGTTTCCACCCCATATCCCATAGTTTTAGGCATATTTTATCATATTTTTCCCTTATAAATACTCCAAGCCCCAGTTTTTACTCAGTGGAACCCCTTTTGACTAGTATTATCCAGTGGATTTTATTTAGAATATAATTATAGTATAGTACATAGTTTGGTTAGATAAATACATATTCTAAATACATATTACATAGTCTAAATACATAGTTTAAATACATAGTAGATATTAGGTTATAAGTACATAATTAGTAGTTTATAAGTACATAGTTAGTATCAACCAATCAGGATTCAGCTTTCAGCCATGAGGTTGTGACCAATCAGCTTGCAGGATTCACTCATCAAGTTCTGACCAATCACAACTCATGGTTCAGCTCACATTTTTCAGTCCTCAAGTTCTGACCAATCACAATTCACGGTTCAGCTCACAGTTTTTCAGTCATCAAGTTCTGACCAATCAGGAAACATGGTTCAGCCTTCATATCCTGACCAATCAGAAGACATGGTTCAAACTCCCACCAGCATAAATGCCTCAGTTGGAGTTCACACCAGCAAAAATACCTCACCTTTCAATATAAAAGGAGGACCTCTCTCCCCTCCAACATCCTCACTCACTCATCCAGAGGCCTCACCAGAGCTCAATCATCCAGCCATCCCATCCACTTACCACATCACACCAATCCACCCTTATATTAGTTTATTAGTCAGAAGAAAAGAAAGAACAATCACCCTTATCCATTGGTGTGTTCTCAATCAGGCATTCCATAAAAGCCTTTCATACCTTTATATCAGGTATCCCTCTTGACTAAAGGTTAAGGAAGGGGATATAAAACCTGAATAGTCCACCTTTCATATTAGTATTTTCCTTTATTTATACATAAAACACAAAACCCCATAAAATAACTCACTTCTCTATTTCACTCCTCCTT
>SMGU01007227.1:0-19627 GCA_004348175.1 Puccinia novopanici
TCTGGATATATGTGGGGGAGGATATGGCGAGTGGGAGCCAAATTGGTTTTAGCTACGAGCTAGATTCTTGGCTAACCCTTGCTAAATTTAGCAAGGGTTAGCCAAGATCTAGCTTGAAGCCAATATAGCTGAGGCTTAGCTTTTCCTGGTGCGCTTGAATTCCGCGGCTAAAGTCCTTAGCCCGCGCGGAACTAGCCACCGGTACGCATGCTCTAAGCACGCCAAAGTATGAGTTAGAAGAGCATGAACGTATCTCTGGCCATGCTTATATAAGCTTGTACTTGCCCAACCACTGCATCCGATCCACAGCCAATAAGATGTTAGAAATGCTTATTTCAGCTCCCCAATATTATTCAACTTTTCCATTTAAGATTGCTGTTATTACATACATAGCATGGTTTGCATCAGCTGTAATTCAGTAAATTTCTTTTTCCATTTTTGTCCGTCCAATGTGCCAGACAATTGAACATGACTTCATTGCCCTATTTGCTGGACCCCAAAGCCAGAATGGCTGCAATTAAGAGGGGGGATTAACTGCACGCTTGTGTTCCACATAAAGCAAAGAGCAGGAGATATTTACTGTTTATATTAGGATGACAGGATTCAGTGAAGTGTGTACATATCTTGAAGACCTCGGTGTTATAAGAGTAACAGAGATATGCTTGTTTTAGCAGGCACTCAATGAGTCCTGCTTTTCTACTGCTAGTTCTGAAGTACAGTAGCTAACCGTTTTTCTTCTGAGGAAAGCTGATTAATCTTGGGCGCCAAAAGAGCTGTTTCAGGCAACAAAGGGCAAGGCCTGTTGGTACATGTAGATGACATATACACAGTCCACAACTGCGTAACATGTCACAGAAGACTTGTAGATAGTATTTAATATTTACTAGACTTTGAAACGAATCATCGAATCTCTTGAGCTCACTCTCCAACAGGTTATGAGCTCTCGCTAGAGTAGCTCGATTTGAAGAATTTATAAAGTACCTGGCACCACAAGTTTTATTACCTAACCCATCATAGTCTCATCAACAGACAAGTCCGTAGTCTGCCAGGGAGCCTCTTCCCCACATCAACCAGTTTCGATCATATCCCCTTCCCCACATCAACCACGTTTCGATCATATCCGACCACCTGCCTAACTCAAAAACAACTGTAAATCCTCCTGAGAGTCTATTTCTCAAACTTTGTGCTTGCTTTCATCCAAACCACCATTAAACTCGTGGCAATCACTTTTCTCATGTATAGTTTGGGCTGATCACCCATAGCTGCGTATAATTGGTGGAGGATCGTCAGCCTCAGAGTTTGTTTTATTTGACTGAGAGGAGGTGTGTGTCGCGAGCGGTACGACCTCGGCCAAATTTTTTCCCCTTGACCTCATCTCCGAACTTTTCCCTTTCCTTTCCCCATTTTTTTCTCCTTTTTCTTAATCATGGACCGACTCCAAATCACAAGAAGAGTCAAGACAGCCAGCGACTGGAGATCCCACAAACACCATTCACCGACTGACCAAATGCCCAGGCAGAGCGCGCCCACATTCTGGGAAGAAACGCCGTGGCCCGCATCCTTTCAAGGCCCCGTCACCCAGAACAGTCTCCGATGCGGCAAAACACCGACTGCTGCAACTAGAAAGGAAAAGCTCCAGAAGCCATTGGTGGAGACGACATGCCTTGAGACCACATATCAGACTCATTCACCAATGGACCACAACCGGTCGTCTTCCTCGAACTGGCGATGTACCAATCCTCCCCCTCACATCTCGACGTCATCTACGACGAATATCTCCGATATGGCCTTACTCATTGCGGAATTGAGGCTCAATGAGAGAGCGACCAAGCTCGGCGTGATTGAGAGGAGAATTGTGTCTCAACGCAGGCGGATCTTGACGAGCAATCCGGGGACCGCTGTGGGACTCCTGTGGGACAAATAATAATATTTGGTAAAGATCCTCTGAGGGGATATCAATTGCTTAACTAGGTAAAAGCTATTACAACTGACGGGTGGTTTGAAAGACCTGACCCTCTAATAGTACTACACAAATATAAGGAATCTTGAATCAATATTTAAATATAGATGGCTGATTACAAGACAGAGTTACTATGTATAGTAGCCTCTATCAAACCTAGATCACCTTTATCAATACTCTTTCAGATCTACTACAATCTTATGATGGATAATAATCCAGTGGGATTAAATATGTGAAAGGATAACCCTTAATACTACTAATGATACTACTACTAACTAATTCCTATAGATGATGTCAATAACTATTGTTATGGTTTGACAATGAGCTAATGATGACGAAGTTGTTAATGACTAACTGCTCTATAATTTTTTAGAGCCCTTAAATCACTTGTAACCTCCTAAATTTGTTAATACTACTACTACTACTACTACTACTACTATCTCTAATCTGTTACTATAATTGTGTTTTCTCTACCACTACCACTCAACCTTTAAAGGCGAATTATTCTCTTATAACTCTACTACTACTTAACTAACTAACCACTAACCAAAAGCTACTAACTGGTAGATCAGGACAGGCTCCTCTGAGTCGGTGGGAAGGTTGGATTGAGGGGGAGAGGCCCTTCTTTATATTGAAGAGTGAGGGATTTTTGCTGCAGGGAACACCCTGAGGGACTATTTTGCAGGGACTAATATTCCACCTGAATCCTGTGTTCTGATTGGTCTGAAACCCAGCATCTGAATAAGATCCTGTGATTGGTCAGGTTCTGAACTCCAATGGAGTATTCTGATTGGCCAGTCCCAGAATTCTGATTGGTCCATGCCAGACTCACCAGTCCACCCATCCTCCTCCTCTCGGTCTCCGCCTCTCTTGCCACTTCACTCCTTCCCTCCTTCTTCCTCCTCACCTAATTATTTCCCTCCGCCACTTTTCTGAATACTGAATTCCAACACCCTTATATGGCAGTATTCCCTTACACAAATTATACTTATAAAATACTTACCCTTATAATTCCTCCTAACCTCCTTCCAATCCTGGTTGAGACAAAGTTTCCCGGTCGTGGTAGTCCTCCTTCCAATCCTGGTTGAGACAAAAGTTTCCCAGTACTCTTCCTCTGTTCCAATCCTGGTTGAGACCAAAGTTTCCCATTGTGATCCATCTGCTTTCCAATCCTGGTTGAGACCATAAAAGGTCACCCAGCCTTGGCATGTCCTTGTTCCAATCCCAATGAAGTCATAAACCTTCAACCCAAACCATGTCCTCTGTTCTAATCCTGATCAAGACAAAGTGCTTCAACAGCCATGCGTCCTTGGTTCCAATCCTAATCAAGACAGACCTATATACACCATGTCCTCCTCTTATAAAGAATGTCTTGTGCATGCAAATATCTAGTCACAATACCTCTGCAATGCACTTTGGCATTGTAACGCAAATAGAGCCACACCGCGATGTGTTCTAACATCAGGCAGTGGAGCGTCTTCTTTGGCTCCATGCCTCAGAAAGATTCGGCAATCCCGACTTCTTCAGCCCAGAAGAAGGCACGTTTGTCGAACCATCAGAAGAAAGATTGCCCGTGGCATCATCAATGCATCGGTACACACGGATTTAACCTACAATCTGCTTGATTTCTCGACCTCGGGGAAGTTTTCGAACACCTCATGTTGAAATTTGGGTGGTAAACAGAGCGGCGCAGCTACAAGGCTGGTTGTCCTTCATCAGCACAGACCCGATGAAACATGACAGCACAGCTAGTCTATACGAGGCGTTTAGTAACGCAGGAAAAACTTTTGCGAGCAGGGGTTGACATTGGGGGATGGATGGTGGGCCTGATCATTCAGACCAACCTGCGTGGTGAACTGCGAAGTTCTCTGGACAAGAAGATTGACCTTTTTATGGAGGCCCACGATTATCAGCTTCCGACGCAGCAAGACGTTCTCAGGTTTCTAGATGCGGCGAGGACGGAGTTGAAACTAGCCGAACCTTCTCGAGTGTCTGAGACGAACTCTCTTCTAGCCGCAATCAATCTAGCGTTTCAGGACCTTCAGAACAACAGGACGTTGAAATAAACGCACTAAGCAAATCGACGCCATGCTACATCTGCAAGAAGCCGGGCCACATTGCGCCTAACTGTCCCCATAAAAAACAAGGCAACCCTATATTGACACAACCACCTGGTAGAATCAATCAGCATTCTCAAGGCTATCCCCCATGTTCATTACCTATAACTACAAACAGAACCCTTACGTTTGTCCCTTGCACCGGAGACCGACAAACCTACATCCACACGTGGTTTGGGGCACACAAAACCACCAGTATCCTCGAATGACAACAAACCCATTGAGGCCAACATGCTGGACTGCAACCTAATGGCCGATGAGGAGCCGGAATCATATGCTTTTGAAAATGAAGACATCTCAGTGGAGCCTCAAATGGATTGCTTCGACCTCAGAGAGCTTTCAGTTGATCGAGGAGGACAAGATGTTATCTGGGATTCCGGGGCTTCAGACAACGTCACCGGAGACAGGTACCGCTTGCATGAATTCAAGTTACTAGCAAAACCCATTGCAGTTCGAGTGGCGACTGATGGGCCTTGTGATTACATTACAGGTACGGGTACCTTGCTATTTGCGGGGATGAACTCAACAACCGTCGCTGTTAAGAGGTTATACTATTGTGAGAAAGCTAGATCCACACTGTTATCACTAGCGGCTTTCAAGAAGTCTAACGCCTCTTTTCGTGTCAAAGGGAATTTTGACGCCATTGAACTCGTGAATGACCGCGGAAAACTACTTTTGAGAAGCGTTTTTGATCCTACGACCAATACTTGGCCTGTGTCCTGTCCCATCAGAGCTCCCCTTGAAAATGTTGATAATCTCCACCCCAATTGTTCTTCTCCTACCTTGTCTAACATTGAAATGAACAACATCTTCAAGTCCCCAAATGGCGTTGAATCCAGCCAATTCACATGGAATCCAGCTGAGCTATCTGATAACGAGAAAATCTTGCTTTTCTGGCATAGACTATTTGGTCACGCGAGTTTGAGACAAATACGGCGCCTGGTGAAACTCAAGTTGGGTTATGGTCTTCCCGACACAATGCCAGGGGGGTCCATCAAATGTCCTGTCTGTGCCATTTGCAAGGCAACAAGGCGATCATCTCTGGGCCCTTCGAACAGGGTGTCTGAGACACTCGGGGTTGTAGCTGTAGATTTGATGGGCCCATTCGATCCACCTACAATGACAGGAGGTAAGTATGCGCTCACAATTAGAGATACACACACTACCTACAGCGAAGTCAAGATCCTGAAGAGCAAGTCTGAAGCCGCAGGAGTACTGATGCTGACATTGACTCGTTGGGAGACTCAAACAGGAAGGAAAGTGAAGATTCTCAGATCGGACAACGAGGGGAATTTGTTTCAAAACAATTTGAAGCCTGGATTCTCGAGCACGGTATCGTTGCTGAGCGTTCTCTCCCATATCACCACTTCCAGAATGGAGCAGCAGAACAATACAATTGCACAGTGGCCAACATGGGACGCAGCCTTCTGTATGATAGCAGTTTAGGAAAGGAGTTCTGGGGCTATGCCTTTATCTGGTCGGTGTGGACACTCAATCGGATTCCCAACAAGACAACTAAGACATTGACTCCTTTTGAATGTTTCTATGGTGAAAAACCACAGCTCGACAAGGTCCGGGTTTTCGGATCTACAGCTTTTGTTCTCGTGGCCCCGGAAAAACGAAAGAAACTAGATGACCGCGCTGTGGAAGGAAGGGTGGTTGGACACCTGGACGCCTCAAAAGGTTGGACGTTTTGGATTCCGGCGACAAAATCCCTTGTATCGTCTGCGTGGGCGGATTTTGGCCGGAACAGCCTCCAGACAGCGTCAGAACCCACAGCGAAACATTTGAAGCTAGAGGATTTCAAGGAGGAACTTGCTGTTGAGGAACAAGAAGCCAATGTAGACCGGATTCAGTCTTGCGAAGTGTCCATGTCGTCTGACACACCACATAACTTCAGGGCGGCAACGAAATCGCCAGAGGCAATTCATTGGAAAGCGGCAGTGAACAACGAGCTAGAAAACCTCAGGAGAAAGTGCGTCTGGCGTGTGAAGAAGTTGCCACCGCGGCGGAAAGCACTTGGTGGTAGATGGGTGTTTGCTCGAAAAGAAAACGCGGACGGCACCATGAAATACAAGGCACGTTACGTTGCGAAAGGATTCAACCAAAAAGGAGGTAACCGATTACGCTCACACCTTTGCACCAACCGCTAAGTTCACGTCGATGAGGATTCTTCTGACAGTCGCAGCAAAACATGATTGGCCAATATACAATTTCGATTTTGTAGCGGCCTACCTGAATGCTCCGATTGACGAGGAAGTCTGGGTACAAGCCCCAGAGGGTCTTGAAGTGGGCACTGGGGAGGCATGTATACTCGATAAGGCGTTGTACGGGACCAAAAAGGCGGCCAGGTGTTGGTGGAAGCACCTTAGCACTACACTAGCTTCCCTAGGATACAATTCGAGTTATTACGATTCCAGCGTATATACCCTAACAAACTCGTCGGACAGATCAATTATCTGGGTACACGTAGATGACGGCATTGTTACTGGATCGTCAGACAAGGCTCTGAGACTGCTAGAACAACAACTGAAGGGATGTCTAGAAATAAAGTGGAACGAAGGGTTGACAAGCATGGTGGGGGTGAAAATCAACAGGACAAAGGGCGGATTCAAGCTGACACAACCCAATCTGATAGCAAAAATCCTGAAAGACTCCTGGGACGGCAAGACAACACACCACACACCACTGCCTGAAGGTTTCAACAGTAACTTTGTTCCGGGAGAGACTCCAGTGGACCCATCGGGCTATCTCTCTTTGATAGGGAGTTTGAATTATGTCTTGGGAGGAACTAGGCCGGACATAAATTATGGAGTGAATTGCGTGGCACGTTTCTCCTCCAGGCCGTCAACGACTCACTGGAAGGCTCTACAACATCTTGTCGGATATCTAGCTGGGACCAAAGAACGTGTCCTACGCATTCAACCACCAAAGACAGCAATAAACCCAGTAGAGTGCTATGCGGATGCTAACTGGGGAGGACCCAACTCAAGATCATCGTATGGAGTTTTGATGAGACTGTATGGTTGCCCCATCATGTGGGTGTTGAGACGCTTAACGACAGTGGCTAGCTCAACATGTCAGGCTGAGTACATGGCGCTGGGACATGCGACCAGACACTGTCTCTGGATACGGCACCTTTTGTGCAACATATTGGGGGTGGAATTTCCAATAAAAATTTAATGCAACAACCAATCCGCTGTGAAGATTGGCTGTCAAGAGGCTTCAAACAAACACACCCATCACGTGGAACGGGAATTTTACATCACCAACCAAGCATTATTTGAAAAGAAGACTTCTCTTGAATGGATTCCCGGGAAAGACCAACTGGCCAACGTGCTCACAAAGGCATTGGGAAACGCAGCACATTCTCAGGCTGGGCTCATTATACAGGGAATTCTTTTTAAATGATATTTTTTTTCTTTCTTTCTTCTCTTCTTCCAATTTTTATGTGCCAGTTTCTTGTTGTGGGGGGGGGTGTTGGTACATGTAGATGACATATACACAGTCCACAACTGCGTAACATGTCACAGAAGACTTGTAGATAGTATTTAAGTTATTTTACTAGACTTTGAAACGAATCATCGAATCTCTTGAGCTCACTCTCCAACAAGGCCTAACCATTCCAGAAGTCCTTGGACTGGGAGCCTGCACTGCATGGGTCACTCCTTCTTGCCCCCAAGTGGGGGTAAAGCGCAACCAGGCACTTCAACTCACTCCTCTCAATCAGAACCATCACCAATGGCACAAGTAGTGATGAACACAAGCCAAGCAGCCAGGATACAGTTAAAGATTAATTTTCTGGTACTACATCCAATCATTTCACAGAACTTCAGTCTCTTCTTTTTTTTAAAAAAAAAAAAAAGGGGGACAAAATGATAGGTTGGACAAGTATGTAACCAGAGACCATCCTGAGGGTGAAAATTCCAAGAAAATTTACTCACAAAAGTAGCTTTGCCAAGGCAAATTCCATACAGGAAGACATGATGGTCCATCTTAATGGGGTAAACAAGCATCAGACTAGAGATAAATTATGAGCCAATAGCAAGTGAGACCAGAGCTGGAGATAAAAAATGACAACCTTTTTGGTGATCTTTCATCTTCCTTGAGATGAAAAAAATAGGAAGGTTAAATTTTTTGCTTTTGTTTCCTCAAAAAATTGTAATTTCCCTCCTCAATGACACACACAAGACAAACTCTTGTCTTGAACATTCGTGGTCATGTATTTGCACTTCATCCATCTACTCTTGCTAATAATAATCTAGTCCTAGTTGAAGCTTTTCTTTGGTCTGAGGCAGGATCTGAAGCCATTGCCTTTGGAGATGAGTGCAAGAAAAATTAAGTTTTTTTTTTTTTTTCAGACAAAGAAGAGGAATGCTAGATACTTACATGCAATGACCACTATGGGAAAATTTTCTGATGGGGAATCCACATATCCTAGGGCCAGAAAAACAACTTTTTGGACATGTTATTTTAGATGTACAACTGCTCAAATCAATGCAGGCAAAAAATTAGGCATGAATATTCCCATTTTGGGTTTTGTGGGCCTCAAATTAGCATGATGACTCCCAACAACTCTTAAAATAGGTTTTTTAGTACACCTTTTAGATGGAAAATTCTCAGAACACAGCACAAAAAATAGAGGAAAATAGATTAAAACAATTTGAAATAAAATAAAATATACCACTCACACTTATGTGCCACTGAGAATGAAAGTCAGATGAATGAACTTTCTCCATGCACTCAGTTAAAGCTGAATCCCTGTGTTTACAAGGGATTCCCTTCATTAAAAAATGTAAATCATTGAAAGGAGATTTCTTTTCAAGCTGGGTAGATTCAATGAGGTTTTTTTGAGATTTCCTAAGAGAAGATTGAGTGATTCTTCCAGGACACTTGCTGAAGATCTGGCCAATATAATTGAGTGTGTTTTTTTTTTTTTTAATGTTAATTAGAAGATATTTTGTGTGATTGAGCTTCCAGGGCATTTGTAATTAACCTGATGATGGCATTGAAGGAGTGGTGAGGGCAAATAAAAAAATATTTGATGAAGGTGTGAGCTAATTACATTCGAGAAGTGGTTTGATAGTTGTAATTAGGAGTCCATCCAGTTAACCAGTTTGAATATTTTCTGAAATCATCAGACAAGTTGAGTGAATATATTTTTGAAATCCAGGGCCATATTTTGAAGAAAATATTTCAAAAAAGGAGAGGAATTTGGATTGGATTGGCATTTGAATCAAATTATTCCAGTGATGAATAATCCCAGCTTCTTTACATTTTTTCTTTATCATTTTTGTAGAATTTATTACTAGATTCTTCTGGATTTTGCAAGTGAAAATCATGGTAGTTGAGTGGGTGAAAGAATTTGAAAGAGAATTGATGAGAGATTTTTGACAATTGGTGAGGAAGACCTCAGGATGTTGTATGTTGTTGAAGGATAAAATGGTGAGAAGTTTTGAAATGTTCCAATTGTAGTATCATTTAGTTTCTTCAGCAAGGAAGCAGAAGGAAAGGCTGAATTTTTTGTTGTCCCCAGTAATACTGGCACCAGGGATGTTTTGCTGGCATTTGCACGCAAGTGCTTTCACTTAACTTTCTTGAATAACCTGTTGGTAACTTGGGGTATGTAGGTCTGAATTACCTTAAAAGTCAGGTTGAACTCAGTATAAAGTTGGTTGTAACTGGTGTTGATTTCAAGCTCAACAAAACCTGATGTGTTGCCCAAGTCAAGCTTTTATCATCCTCTACTCATCAATAACTTAGATCTTCATGAAACCTGACAAAAAATAGGCCATATTTTTGACTCCTCCAATTTCTATTTAAATAGGATTTAAATTCTCAAAAGACTGTTTAGGATCATAAGGAAAATGATGCCATTCATGCTGCAGTCTGTATGTGTTGCCTTGAAATGCTCATGGCTCAAATCATCTTGGTCACCATTTCATGAACTTTGGATTCTTTTTGATGTTTTGATCACATTGAGAATGTGGATAAAATCCTTGCTGTTGAGCCTCCATCAATTTATAAATCCAAGTCTGTAAGAGATTTGAAAACAGTCATCCACCAGACACCATTCAGTATTAAAAGTCTCAATTAATCCTGAAAACCGCAATAAAGGAAGCTTACAAACACCAACACAACCTTCCCATATAACAAATATTTGGTAGCAAACCAAACCTTTGCAAATGGTTCAATCACCTGATTCATCTTTTCAGCCTGGCTCTAAAATAACCTGATGGTGCAATTGATCATATCACCACACAGGGAAAGCTGGAAAGAAAATATAAAAATTGGTTTGGTTGAGTCAGTGCCCAGTCAGTCTCCCAAACACCCACCAACACCCACACACACAAATACTGGGAAGGCCAACCAAGTAGCCTCTGTGATTCAATCCTCTCCTTTTCCTCCTCCAAATATGAGCCAATCCTGCTTCTAATCTCCCCCAAGTGTGTCTTGAAATATTTCAAGTCTGTCATGTTGAGTTTCTTCCTTTGCTTTTGCTGAAACGACAGAGCAGAAACCCTCTGCCTGCAGCTGGCATCTTGTCACCATAACGTACGGCCGTACGTTATGGTGGCAGGGAGGACTCACAGCCTTCAGAAGCACAGGTGTCACAGAAACAAAACATGCTTTAAATAATCAACCTTATTTTTACTCTTGTCTGTTCCTCAAAGCACTGTGATTGCATCATGACCAAGGGCTTTCTTTATCTTGATGAAGGGTTGGATTTGATTTGGACATGACATGAAGCCAAGTTGTAACCAATTTAACAAAGAGTTGTAGTTGACTTGCGGAGGATATCAACTGAACTTGGGAATAAGTTAACCAACAATTAGGCTAAACTTGTGCGTGACTTACAAACAACACATAACAGGTATCAGTACAGTTTATGACTGAATTAAGAGAAAGCACTTGCATGCAAGTGCCAAGGAAACAGCCCTGGTTTGGAAATGTGGAGGAGAGAAATCTCGAGATTTTTTTTCTTGTAAGTACATTTAAGGAGGAGGATGTAGTGGTAGTACTTGAGATCAATACATATCATAAAAAATTAAAGAAACAATTGATTAGAAATGAAAAGAAATAAGACTTATCTGTCACACTTAAATCATATTCTTTCCAGGAACAGACCTTCTCATTACAATGGAATATTCATTGGCCTGAGAAATTTCCTTGATGGTGGTCTTCAAAATTTCAGGGTTGGTTTAAATTTCATTAAGGTGAGCAGAGATTTGTTGAAGTTATTCAGAGTGATTTTGATTAGAATGTTTCTTTTTTTTTTCTTCAGCCTTTTGGGAGTTTTTTACTATGGCTTCATCATTCTCTTGTTTCTTGAGGATTTCAAGACAGTCTTCAATCATTCTCTCTTTTTTAACTTGGTTTACTGATTGGTCTATGATGCTTATTTGATTGCTTTCAGGGTGGCTCTCAGTTTGATTTTTTGGGCTTTCCTTTGCCTTTGGGAGTTTTTTACTATGGGTTCATCATTCTCTTGATTCTTGAGGATTTCAAGAGATTCTTCAATCATTCTCTCTTGTTGTACCTTGGTTTACTGATTGGTCTATGATGCTGATTTGATTGATTTCAGGGTGGCTCTCAGTTTGATTTTTGGGCTTTCCTTTCTCTCAAGGGGTTTGTGGATTCTCCTTTTTGATTTTCATATTCTTCAATTCAATTTCTGTTCTTCTTCTCTTTTTTCAAGGATTTCTTGGGTGAGTTTGAGGAGAAGGGGTCTACAGTGGCTTCAGTAGGGGATCCTTGGGCTTCTTGGTGCATCTTGGGGGTTGATTTTGTTTTTTGGTAACTTGTGGTTTGGTTGGTAGTTGATGGGTACAGCTATCAAAAAGGTTGTCAGCTGTTGGGGGATTCATGCTAGGCTATGCTACCATTAGCATAGCAGGCCCAGGGTTGCTACAAGCCAGGGTTCGTTGAGTTAAAGGAAATTTTGGCACATATACATAGCAGTTGATTGAGCAGACCTTGATGATTTGGGGACATGGCAATGCAATACTTCATCTGATGAGTCTGCCAAGAAACGAAATGGAGGTGGGAGGAATGACAAAGAAAGATTCCATCAACATATGTCATAGAATTGCAAGAACAACATGATACAAATGCATTCTTTACATGAAGAAATTATGGATTAAAAGAGTCAGATTTTTTTGCTTCAAAAACTAAGCATAGAAAATTATGAAAGTAGGATCTTTTTTTCAATATATTTGAATACAGGTTGTTTTCCCATTGGATGTCTAAGACTACATTACTTACCTCTTCCACTCAGAAATTAGATTAAAAATAAACCATACCCAGCTGAAAAAAAGATCATACCAACAAGATTTATCACTGTATTTTTTGCTCCCAAAATCATCAAAAACATCAGTACTGTCATCCTGTATGAAACTGTAACTTTCACTGGTTTTGATTTGTGAAAAATCTAAGGCTGCGTTTGGCAGGCCCTAAATGTAATAAATCTTCATGAGTAATATGATGGGGGTTTAGGGTTATGACAGTCATCCCAAAGTGTGTTTGGCATTTCCAGTCATAATCATCCGTTATGAAGTGATATGATGATTGCTTATGTTTCCCAGCCACAAATAAAGGGGTTTGACACACAACCCCCAAAATTGGTTGCGTGACCCCTTGGATGTCGGCCCAACATCTTAGGGGGTTGCGCAACCAAAAAACTGCCAGGATTGGGGATTGCGGAACAAATTTAAAAAAAAAAATCTAATCATTTTTGATAAATTTTTTGGGGGTCACAATGAGAGATAATTTATGGTATTAAGGTTTATTCCTACATCTTGAGGGATGAAAAATCTAATGGTAAGATTCATTTCTCCAAGAAACGTTTTTTTTCTACTCTTATGTTTACCTCACTGTGAGATCAGTGCCCATCTCACTCATCTTTAGATATCCACATTCCCATTTCAACTATTGCACAGCCAAAATGAAATCTGAAAACCATAATATAAGGCCAACTTTCTCTTAAATTTTTTCTGAAGCAAACAATCTTCACAGAAATTTCTTCCAAAAACAGATTTCCTTCTCCCATTTTGTAGCACAGAATTAGGTTGAGGGCAACCAAATAATTATCTCTATTGTGCTAGGTAATCTACAAATGACACTTCCCATTCAACAACCACCACCACTTCTGCAACCCACCATGAATATGAACCTAAATGTCATTATTCTTTCCTTTCAAATCTGGCATGGATTTGAATTGGACAAATAGTGGTGACATAGTAAATTGTGGTAAGCTGATTTCAAGCCACATGCCAAATCACAAACCAAGAATTTCTGAAGTATCAAAATTACTGAATTCACAGGAAATTTCTCAGAGATTCTGTATGTGAAATTATTGAATTATGCCCTTGGTCCCTCAAAATACACTAATAATCCAAGCACATTCTGAACAAACAAAGGTAAAGCCTCCTGGAAGGAAAACTTTCAATTAGTTTCTGTTTTTATGATTTCTCGTCTTTCCACATTGCTACTTCTGCATATGAAACACCCTTTTCCCACCATATCATATTCCACAATATTTTGCTTCTTCATCTTATATCATTCCAACTATTAGTAAAACCACAAGCAGGGGTAAGTTCTTTGTCTCCTTAGAGAGATTTATCATTTCTGTCTTTTTTCAATGAGGACTCAAATTTTATCTCTCAAACTTATATTTCTCCTTCATTCCTTCTTGATCAATTTGCTATAAACATCAAATATCTCAAAATGAAATCTTTGTCAGTTCTCCCATTTTTACACCTCGAGTTTATCTATCAAAGATCTTCTCTAAAAATATTATCAGCCTACACTTAGATTAGACTATCTTCCCACAGGAGCCACTTTGCTTATACCCTATTCCCTAAAGGATTTGACCATTTCTACTAAATATAACTGCAGCACATTTTTAGTGACACATTTTTTTAGGGAATGAGTACAACAGCTCCCAATTTTTAGTTGAAAAACTCCCAGGACTCTATGGGACTCTTGTGGGACAGATAATAATAGTTAAACTGTTGAGCGGGCAGTCCGCAGTCTGGGGATAAACTCAATTCTTCTGTGCTGCTGTGAGAACTCCTTTTGGGATGGGTGGCAGTCCTGCGAGGGGGAATAACAGAGGTGATATTCAAGTATTTATGAAATATTACAACTGATACGGGTGGTTTGAAAGACCTGCCCCTCTATGTACTACACAAGAGCTAACACAACAAATTTATTATTTATTGTGGCAAACTAATGTTAGAGAAAACTATTTGTAGCAGTCTCTAATCAGACGTGGATCAACTTCTCTTTTATAAGGATAATACAGCAGACTCTTATAGTGGATAAGGAAATGTGTGAGTGGATGAGTTAAGGATAAAAGATGTTCAGACTAGTGGAAACTGATGGAAGTGGAATTGTTTTTAGGGTTTAATGTTTTGTTGTGGTAAGATGATAAGGAAAAGTGTGAGTGGATGATGATAAAGAAGAAATGTGTGAGTGGATGATGATAAGGAAGAGTGAAATAGAGAAGTGAGTTGTTTTATGGGGTTTTATGTTTTGTGTATAGTTAAGGGAAATACTAATGTGAAAGGTGGACTATTCAGGTTTTATATCCCCTTCCTTAACCTTTAGTCAAGAGGGATACCTGATATAAAGGTATGAAAGGCTTTTATGGAATGCCTGATTGAGAACACACCACTTGGATAAGGGTAACTGTTCTTTCTTTACTACTAACTAATTAATATAAGGGGAATTTATGATGATGGTTGGTGGTGGTGAGTGTGTAGGAAGTGGGATCTCCTGCCAGTGGATGGGATGATGTGGCTGGATGATTGAGCTCTGGTGAGTGTGTGAGGATGTTGGAGGGGAGAGGCCCTCCTTTTATATTGAAAGGTGAGGTATTTTTGCTGGTGTGAACTCCAACTGAGGCATTTATGCTGGTGGGAGTTTGAACCATGTCTTCTGATTGGTCAGGATATGAAGGCTGAACCATGTTTCCTGATTGGTCAGAGCTGAATCATGCACTCTGATTGGTCAGAACATGATGACTGAAAATAAGTGAACTGAACCGTGAATTGTGATTGGTCAGAACTTGATGACTGAAAAACTGTGAGCTGAACCGTGAGTTGTGATTGGTCAGAACTTGAGGACTGAAAATATGTGAGCTGAACCATGAGTTGTGATTGGTCAGAACTTGATGGGTGAATCCTGCAAGCTGATTGGTCACAACCTCATGGCTGAAAGCTGAATCCTGACTGGTTGACACTAATTATGTACTTATAAACTACTAATTATGTACTTATAAACCTACTATCTACTATATATTTAGACTATGTATTTAAAACTATGTATTTTGACTATTTATTTAGACTATGTATTTAAAACTATGTATTTAGACTATTTATTTAGACTATGTATTTAGACTATATATATGTATTTAGAATATGTGTTTATCTAACCAAACTATGTACTATACTATAATTATATTCTAAATAAAATCCACTGGATAATACTAGTCAAAAGGGTTCCACTGAGTAAAGACTGGGCTTGGAGTATTTATAAGGGAAAATATGATAAAATATGTCTAAAACTATGGGATATGGGTGGAAACTTGATCCTTTATCACATTTGATACTTGAAACCTAATTAGACCACCACACCGCATGTAGATCTGAAACCTAATTCATCATTAGAAAAAGAGCCTTTGGCCATGTTTTACCTTTCTCTTTTTCTCATTCAATCTTTTTGGTTTCATTTCGTCAACTCCTACTAATCCACATTATTGTGTCTCAGGTTTGTCCTTTCCTTGTCTTCTGTCTTTCATCTTCTTTCCTCCATTTCACACTTCTCTTTGCTCTCAGGTTGGTTTGCTCTTTGCGCTTTCTCAGTGTTGTCTTGTGATCTCATCTGTATTTGTCTCTTGCCTAAAAGGTTTGTTTGCTCTTTGTGCTTGCTCAGTGTTGTCTTGTGATCTCATCCGTATTCTTCTCTTGCCTAAAATAAATATCCTCTGAGGGGAAATCAATTGTTAAGTAGTTGAAAGCTATTGCAACTGACAGGTGGTTTGAAGGACTTGCCCCTCCAAGAGTACTACACAAATATAAGGAATCTAAAATATTTAAATAAATATGACTGATTTCAAGAGATAGTTACTATGTATAATAGCCTCTATCAGACCTAGATCACCTTAATCAATACTCTAACGGACCTAACAAAACTCCTGATGATGAATAAAAACCAGTGGGATTTAATATATGTTAATCCTACTACTACTATTATCTCTTATTGTTAATAATTCTTCTTGATTTGCTCTACTATACTACTATCTCTAAAGTTGAAATTTTTGCTTGACTCTAAACTACTATTACAAAATAATTAAAAATCTAATCAGAATAACCACTATAACACTGACTAATAATGCTGAATAAATAACACTAACCAAAAGATAATAACTGGTGGACAAGGACAGACTATGCTGATTTGGTGTGGAAAGGTTGGTTTTGGTGGAACTGGGGGGGAGGAAATTATTTTATATTGAATAGGGGACAGATTTTCTGAAGAGGAATTTCTCTTGGGCAAGTTATGCTTGAGACATGTTTCAGCACAGCCTGATTTCATATTCTGCACAGCACAGCACATGTCATTGTTGGGTGTTTCATCATGTTCCTGAAAATTCCAAGCCAGTTCCTGAAAATTACAAAGCCACATGCAGCACAATACATGTTTTCCTTGTACTTGTTTCAATCTGAGGCACCCAAATTTACTCATGTATCCAGTTTCATATCTCAAACACCTCCTTGCTTCCAGAATATTCCACCACAATCCTCCTTATAAAATCTTCGGGTCCCTTCCTCTCTTCACACTTTCCTCCTTCCTTATTTTTTTCTCCTCACATAGTTATTTCCTTCTGCCACTCTCCCAAATACTCAACTCCTAGCCCTTACAAATCATTATTCCACCCTTAAAAACTACTTACCCTAATAAATGGACCTAACCCATGTTCCATACCTGGTCAACACACAAAGTTTACCAGTCTTTGTAAATCCTGTGTTCAATCCCTTTTTTATACATAAAGTACCCAGCCTTGACATGTCTGTGTTTGATTCCCAGTGAATCCATACTTCTCAATCCATGAAATTTTTGTCCATCCATATTCAATCAATGAAATTTTTTGTCCATCCATATTGTATATATCCTAGCTCAGCCATGATAACACTTCCTCCTCTTGTAAATAATGTCTTGTACATGTACTCATCTGCTCACAATAACTCTGAAATGTACTTTTTTTTCCTGTGACACAAATGGAACACCACAATGCCAGGGAAATTTTCACTGGGAGTCATTTGAAAAATTACATCTTTTTTTTTTTTTTTTTTTTGGGGGGGGGGAGTCACTGTCTTTTTTTAAAAAAAAAACAACCTAGTCAAGCTTGTGGCGAAGCAGCGGCTGATTTTCGCATCCTTGTGTTCGTTCGACTGTCAACAGCTCTAAAAAGTATGGGGGCCCGCTTTCTTTCCGGCTACTGCTCCTTGGTCGAGGGCGAAAAAGATCCACGAAATCTCGTCGTCGCTTTCAAATTGGCCAAAGTTATCTTGATCGAATTTGACCTTGGTGATCAAGCAGAGGTAATAATCCGCTAGAAAAGCCCCTTTATTTCCCTCTTGCCTCAATTTTCTTTGTATCAAGAAGAACAAAACAATACTAACAGGTCTCTTCTTCTTTTTTGTTCATCTCGTGAAATCTTCCAGAGCTTGTTTGATATCACGTTTTGTTACTTTCCAATTACCTTCAGGCCTCCACCCGGAAACCCAGATGCCTATGGTGGAATTACCGCCGAGGAATTGACTCAGGGCTTGATTGACTGTCTCTCCGCCACTCCCCAATTCGGAATTTTAGTCTTGCCGCTATTGTTGGAAAAATTCCAAGCACCAGGAGTGGCGCCTAAAGTAAGATCCCACTAGCCCATTTCCCACCAGTAACGCATTTTCCCATTGCCTGTTGATTAATTCGTACCCTTCTGCACCCACCCTCCCCCAGACTCAAGTTTTGGAAACAGTAATCAAAGCTTTTCCAACTTATGGACAAGCAGCAGTGGCAGAATTTGTTTCACTGTTTTGGGAATCCTTCTTGGTAGAAGTAGTGATAATCTAATTGTTACCAAGTTTTGAGTTCATGTTGTGTGATCTTGCGGGGTCAAATTTCCGATAGATCTTTCAACCTAATACGTCGCCCAGCCCAGAATTTTTACGACTTCTAGAGCATGGGTGCCAAACTTTATTCTCGACCGTGTTCCCCTCCGAGGTCCCATCTTCCCCCAGTGGCCCGCTCGACTTCATGAAACAAGCTCTAGAGGTTGTCATGAAAGAGTTACATTCACCCGAAAAGTCTAGGGCAATTCCGGCCACCCGATTGGTCGGTTGGATCATCGAAAGTGGCGCAAATGTAACTGATGTGATATTGCCCACTATCAACACTAGTGTAGGCACACTTCTACACCTCTGGAAGGGGACCGCCACTGGAACCGGGGAGGATGTTTTGCTAAGGCGAACCAGTATACTCAGCCATCTCAGCACAATATTCAGCTCAATAACCATCGTGACGAGCGACCAGGCTCCTGCAATTTCACAATGGCTTACGACCTCCATCCGGCATGAGATTCTCACTATATTGATCAAAGAGGTCCTACAGAACGAGCAATGTACGGATTCTTTTCTTCAGGTTGCAGCCCTACGAACTCTCGTCAAGTTTGTAGGTATTCCCGACTCGCTTGAGATGCAGGAAGCCAGGAATGTCATTGGCACTGTGACCGGCTTGCTTGTGAGCAGTGATGATGATGAAATCACGTCAGTACTTGCCACAAGTATTCTGTTTTTCTTTCGGATGTCCATTACTCAAACTTGCTTTTCGTGACCTTTGCCCAGCAACGCTGTCATTGAAAACCTCTCAACTCTAGCGGACTCTTACCCAGCTGATGTAGCATCAGTAACCATTCCAGAGCTCTTCTCACAACTACCCAACGCCATTAGCGTATCCCTGCCAGAACAGACCACGCCGATGCCGCATATCACCTCAGCTCAATATATTACGATTTTAGATGCCTTGGCCACTCTGTGTGATCGAACCAGTCTCTTTGAACCCTTTCTTATCCGATTGCTAGACGCACTGGAGTCCAGCTGCAATGCTGCGTACCAAACATCAGTCAATGATTTCTTATCTCACAGGGGAGGCGATTCCGCTGAGCAATTCAATCACCATACCTACAGCCACCATCTGCTTCTCTGTCTTCACGCCGTCATACAATCCAAAATCGATTCATTCTCTCATGCCCTTAAGAATCCCGTGTCCGATGTGGAAGAACGTGCTGTCAAAACGACTCAAGCTCGCGGCATCATCGGCAGATTATTCAAGATCTTGTTGTGTGAAGGAGATATTACGGAACTCTTACTGCCAACGAAAACCGCCTGAAGTCTGATCCTACTTCAGTTTATCAGCATTGTACGATTCGTAATAATAAGCGACTCGTCATCGATGCTGGTCGAATAGTCAATTCGCTGATTGGCCAACATGACTT
>SMGU01007228.1:0-19642 GCA_004348175.1 Puccinia novopanici
TCTGGATATATGTGGGGGAGGATATGGCGAGTGGGAGCCAAATTGGTTTTAGCTACGAGCTAGATTCTTGGCTAACCCTTGCTAAATTTAGCAAGGGTTAGCCAAGATCTAGCTTGAAGCCAATATAGCTGAGGCTTAGCTTTTCCTGGTGCGCTTGAATTCCGCGGCTAAAGTCCTTAGCCCGCGCGGAACTAGCCACCGGTACGCATGCTCTAAGCACGCCAAAGTATGAGTTAGAAGAGCATGAACGTATCTCTGGCCATGCTTATATAAGCTTGTACTTGCCCAACCACTGCATCCGATCCACAGCCAATAAGATGTTAGAAATGCTTATTTCAGCTCCCCAATATTATTCAACTTTTCCATTTAAGATTGCTGTTATTACATACATAGCATGGTTTGCATCAGCTGTAATTCAGTAAATTTCTTTTTCCATTTTTGTCCGTCCAATGTGCCAGACAATTGAACATGACTTCATTGCCCTATTTGCTGGACCCCAAAGCCAGAATGGCTGCAATTAAGAGGGGGGATTAACTGCACGCTTGTGTTCCACATAAAGCAAAGAGCAGGAGATATTTACTGTTTATATTAGGATGACAGGATTCAGTGAAGTGTGTACATATCTTGAAGACCTCGGTGTTATAAGAGTAACAGAGATATGCTTGTTTTAGCAGGCACTCAATGAGTCCTGCTTTTCTACTGCTAGTTCTGAAGTACAGTAGCTAACCGTTTTTCTTCTGAGGAAAGCTGATTAATCTTGGGCGCCAAAAGAGCTGTTTCAGGCAACAAAGGGCAAGGCCTGTTGGTACATGTAGATGACATATACACAGTCCACAACTGCGTAACATGTCACAGAAGACTTGTAGATAGTATTTAATATTTACTAGACTTTGAAACGAATCATCGAATCTCTTGAGCTCACTCTCCAACAGGTTATGAGCTCTCGCTAGAGTAGCTCGATTTGAAGAATTTATAAAGTACCTGGCACCACAAGTTTTATTACCTAACCCATCATAGTCTCATCAACAGACAAGTCCGTAGTCTGCCAGGGAGCCTCTTCCCCACATCAACCAGTTTCGATCATATCCCCTTCCCCACATCAACCACGTTTCGATCATATCCGACCACCTGCCTAACTCAAAAACAACTGTAAATCCTCCTGAGAGTCTATTTCTCAAACTTTGTGCTTGCTTTCATCCAAACCACCATTAAACTCGTGGCAATCACTTTTCTCATGTATAGTTTGGGCTGATCACCCATAGCTGCGTATAATTGGTGGAGGATCGTCAGCCTCAGAGTTTGTTTTATTTGACTGAGAGGAGGTGTGTGTCGCGAGCGGTACGACCTCGGCCAAATTTTTTCCCCTTGACCTCATCTCCGAACTTTTCCCTTTCCTTTCCCCATTTTTTTCTCCTTTTTCTTAATCATGGACCGACTCCAAATCACAAGAAGAGTCAAGACAGCCAGCGACTGGAGATCCCACAAACACCATTCACCGACTGACCAAATGCCCAGGCAGAGCGCGCCCACATTCTGGGAAGAAACGCCGTGGCCCGCATCCTTTCAAGGCCCCGTCACCCAGAACAGTCTCCGATGCGGCAAAACACCGACTGCTGCAACTAGAAAGGAAAAGCTCCAGAAGCCATTGGTGGAGACGACATGCCTTGAGACCACATATCAGACTCATTCACCAATGGACCACAACCGGTCGTCTTCCTCGAACTGGCGATGTACCAATCCTCCCCCTCACATCTCGACGTCATCTACGACGAATATCTCCGATATGGCCTTACTCATTGCGGAATTGAGGCTCAATGAGAGAGCGACCAAGCTCGGCGTGATTGAGAGGAGAATTGTGTCTCAACGCAGGCGGATCTTGACGAGCAATCCGGGGACCGCTGTGGGACTCCTGTGGGACAAATAATAATATTTGGTAAAGATCCTCTGAGGGGATATCAATTGCTTAACTAGGTAAAAGCTATTACAACTGACGGGTGGTTTGAAAGACCTGACCCTCTAATAGTACTACACAAATATAAGGAATCTTGAATCAATATTTAAATATAGATGGCTGATTACAAGACAGAGTTACTATGTATAGTAGCCTCTATCAAACCTAGATCACCTTTATCAATACTCTTTCAGATCTACTACAATCTTATGATGGATAATAATCCAGTGGGATTAAATATGTGAAAGGATAACCCTTAATACTACTAATGATACTACTACTAACTAATTCCTATAGATGATGTCAATAACTATTGTTATGGTTTGACAATGAGCTAATGATGACGAAGTTGTTAATGACTAACTGCTCTATAATTTTTTAGAGCCCTTAAATCACTTGTAACCTCCTAAATTTGTTAATACTACTACTACTACTACTACTACTACTATCTCTAATCTGTTACTATAATTGTGTTTTCTCTACCACTACCACTCAACCTTTAAAGGCGAATTATTCTCTTATAACTCTACTACTACTTAACTAACTAACCACTAACCAAAAGCTACTAACTGGTAGATCAGGACAGGCTCCTCTGAGTCGGTGGGAAGGTTGGATTGAGGGGGAGAGGCCCTTCTTTATATTGAAGAGTGAGGGATTTTTGCTGCAGGGAACACCCTGAGGGACTATTTTGCAGGGACTAATATTCCACCTGAATCCTGTGTTCTGATTGGTCTGAAACCCAGCATCTGAATAAGATCCTGTGATTGGTCAGGTTCTGAACTCCAATGGAGTATTCTGATTGGCCAGTCCCAGAATTCTGATTGGTCCATGCCAGACTCACCAGTCCACCCATCCTCCTCCTCTCGGTCTCCGCCTCTCTTGCCACTTCACTCCTTCCCTCCTTCTTCCTCCTCACCTAATTATTTCCCTCCGCCACTTTTCTGAATACTGAATTCCAACACCCTTATATGGCAGTATTCCCTTACACAAATTATACTTATAAAATACTTACCCTTATAATTCCTCCTAACCTCCTTCCAATCCTGGTTGAGACAAAGTTTCCCGGTCGTGGTAGTCCTCCTTCCAATCCTGGTTGAGACAAAAGTTTCCCAGTACTCTTCCTCTGTTCCAATCCTGGTTGAGACCAAAGTTTCCCATTGTGATCCATCTGCTTTCCAATCCTGGTTGAGACCATAAAAGGTCACCCAGCCTTGGCATGTCCTTGTTCCAATCCCAATGAAGTCATAAACCTTCAACCCAAACCATGTCCTCTGTTCTAATCCTGATCAAGACAAAGTGCTTCAACAGCCATGCGTCCTTGGTTCCAATCCTAATCAAGACAGACCTATATACACCATGTCCTCCTCTTATAAAGAATGTCTTGTGCATGCAAATATCTAGTCACAATACCTCTGCAATGCACTTTGGCATTGTAACGCAAATAGAGCCACACCGCGATGTGTTCTAACATCAGGCAGTGGAGCGTCTTCTTTGGCTCCATGCCTCAGAAAGATTCGGCAATCCCGACTTCTTCAGCCCAGAAGAAGGCACGTTTGTCGAACCATCAGAAGAAAGATTGCCCGTGGCATCATCAATGCATCGGTACACACGGATTTAACCTACAATCTGCTTGATTTCTCGACCTCGGGGAAGTTTTCGAACACCTCATGTTGAAATTTGGGTGGTAAACAGAGCGGCGCAGCTACAAGGCTGGTTGTCCTTCATCAGCACAGACCCGATGAAACATGACAGCACAGCTAGTCTATACGAGGCGTTTAGTAACGCAGGAAAAACTTTTGCGAGCAGGGGTTGACATTGGGGGATGGATGGTGGGCCTGATCATTCAGACCAACCTGCGTGGTGAACTGCGAAGTTCTCTGGACAAGAAGATTGACCTTTTTATGGAGGCCCACGATTATCAGCTTCCGACGCAGCAAGACGTTCTCAGGTTTCTAGATGCGGCGAGGACGGAGTTGAAACTAGCCGAACCTTCTCGAGTGTCTGAGACGAACTCTCTTCTAGCCGCAATCAATCTAGCGTTTCAGGACCTTCAGAACAACAGGACGTTGAAATAAACGCACTAAGCAAATCGACGCCATGCTACATCTGCAAGAAGCCGGGCCACATTGCGCCTAACTGTCCCCATAAAAAACAAGGCAACCCTATATTGACACAACCACCTGGTAGAATCAATCAGCATTCTCAAGGCTATCCCCCATGTTCATTACCTATAACTACAAACAGAACCCTTACGTTTGTCCCTTGCACCGGAGACCGACAAACCTACATCCACACGTGGTTTGGGGCACACAAAACCACCAGTATCCTCGAATGACAACAAACCCATTGAGGCCAACATGCTGGACTGCAACCTAATGGCCGATGAGGAGCCGGAATCATATGCTTTTGAAAATGAAGACATCTCAGTGGAGCCTCAAATGGATTGCTTCGACCTCAGAGAGCTTTCAGTTGATCGAGGAGGACAAGATGTTATCTGGGATTCCGGGGCTTCAGACAACGTCACCGGAGACAGGTACCGCTTGCATGAATTCAAGTTACTAGCAAAACCCATTGCAGTTCGAGTGGCGACTGATGGGCCTTGTGATTACATTACAGGTACGGGTACCTTGCTATTTGCGGGGATGAACTCAACAACCGTCGCTGTTAAGAGGTTATACTATTGTGAGAAAGCTAGATCCACACTGTTATCACTAGCGGCTTTCAAGAAGTCTAACGCCTCTTTTCGTGTCAAAGGGAATTTTGACGCCATTGAACTCGTGAATGACCGCGGAAAACTACTTTTGAGAAGCGTTTTTGATCCTACGACCAATACTTGGCCTGTGTCCTGTCCCATCAGAGCTCCCCTTGAAAATGTTGATAATCTCCACCCCAATTGTTCTTCTCCTACCTTGTCTAACATTGAAATGAACAACATCTTCAAGTCCCCAAATGGCGTTGAATCCAGCCAATTCACATGGAATCCAGCTGAGCTATCTGATAACGAGAAAATCTTGCTTTTCTGGCATAGACTATTTGGTCACGCGAGTTTGAGACAAATACGGCGCCTGGTGAAACTCAAGTTGGGTTATGGTCTTCCCGACACAATGCCAGGGGGGTCCATCAAATGTCCTGTCTGTGCCATTTGCAAGGCAACAAGGCGATCATCTCTGGGCCCTTCGAACAGGGTGTCTGAGACACTCGGGGTTGTAGCTGTAGATTTGATGGGCCCATTCGATCCACCTACAATGACAGGAGGTAAGTATGCGCTCACAATTAGAGATACACACACTACCTACAGCGAAGTCAAGATCCTGAAGAGCAAGTCTGAAGCCGCAGGAGTACTGATGCTGACATTGACTCGTTGGGAGACTCAAACAGGAAGGAAAGTGAAGATTCTCAGATCGGACAACGAGGGGAATTTGTTTCAAAACAATTTGAAGCCTGGATTCTCGAGCACGGTATCGTTGCTGAGCGTTCTCTCCCATATCACCACTTCCAGAATGGAGCAGCAGAACAATACAATTGCACAGTGGCCAACATGGGACGCAGCCTTCTGTATGATAGCAGTTTAGGAAAGGAGTTCTGGGGCTATGCCTTTATCTGGTCGGTGTGGACACTCAATCGGATTCCCAACAAGACAACTAAGACATTGACTCCTTTTGAATGTTTCTATGGTGAAAAACCACAGCTCGACAAGGTCCGGGTTTTCGGATCTACAGCTTTTGTTCTCGTGGCCCCGGAAAAACGAAAGAAACTAGATGACCGCGCTGTGGAAGGAAGGGTGGTTGGACACCTGGACGCCTCAAAAGGTTGGACGTTTTGGATTCCGGCGACAAAATCCCTTGTATCGTCTGCGTGGGCGGATTTTGGCCGGAACAGCCTCCAGACAGCGTCAGAACCCACAGCGAAACATTTGAAGCTAGAGGATTTCAAGGAGGAACTTGCTGTTGAGGAACAAGAAGCCAATGTAGACCGGATTCAGTCTTGCGAAGTGTCCATGTCGTCTGACACACCACATAACTTCAGGGCGGCAACGAAATCGCCAGAGGCAATTCATTGGAAAGCGGCAGTGAACAACGAGCTAGAAAACCTCAGGAGAAAGTGCGTCTGGCGTGTGAAGAAGTTGCCACCGCGGCGGAAAGCACTTGGTGGTAGATGGGTGTTTGCTCGAAAAGAAAACGCGGACGGCACCATGAAATACAAGGCACGTTACGTTGCGAAAGGATTCAACCAAAAAGGAGGTAACCGATTACGCTCACACCTTTGCACCAACCGCTAAGTTCACGTCGATGAGGATTCTTCTGACAGTCGCAGCAAAACATGATTGGCCAATATACAATTTCGATTTTGTAGCGGCCTACCTGAATGCTCCGATTGACGAGGAAGTCTGGGTACAAGCCCCAGAGGGTCTTGAAGTGGGCACTGGGGAGGCATGTATACTCGATAAGGCGTTGTACGGGACCAAAAAGGCGGCCAGGTGTTGGTGGAAGCACCTTAGCACTACACTAGCTTCCCTAGGATACAATTCGAGTTATTACGATTCCAGCGTATATACCCTAACAAACTCGTCGGACAGATCAATTATCTGGGTACACGTAGATGACGGCATTGTTACTGGATCGTCAGACAAGGCTCTGAGACTGCTAGAACAACAACTGAAGGGATGTCTAGAAATAAAGTGGAACGAAGGGTTGACAAGCATGGTGGGGGTGAAAATCAACAGGACAAAGGGCGGATTCAAGCTGACACAACCCAATCTGATAGCAAAAATCCTGAAAGACTCCTGGGACGGCAAGACAACACACCACACACCACTGCCTGAAGGTTTCAACAGTAACTTTGTTCCGGGAGAGACTCCAGTGGACCCATCGGGCTATCTCTCTTTGATAGGGAGTTTGAATTATGTCTTGGGAGGAACTAGGCCGGACATAAATTATGGAGTGAATTGCGTGGCACGTTTCTCCTCCAGGCCGTCAACGACTCACTGGAAGGCTCTACAACATCTTGTCGGATATCTAGCTGGGACCAAAGAACGTGTCCTACGCATTCAACCACCAAAGACAGCAATAAACCCAGTAGAGTGCTATGCGGATGCTAACTGGGGAGGACCCAACTCAAGATCATCGTATGGAGTTTTGATGAGACTGTATGGTTGCCCCATCATGTGGGTGTTGAGACGCTTAACGACAGTGGCTAGCTCAACATGTCAGGCTGAGTACATGGCGCTGGGACATGCGACCAGACACTGTCTCTGGATACGGCACCTTTTGTGCAACATATTGGGGGTGGAATTTCCAATAAAAATTTAATGCAACAACCAATCCGCTGTGAAGATTGGCTGTCAAGAGGCTTCAAACAAACACACCCATCACGTGGAACGGGAATTTTACATCACCAACCAAGCATTATTTGAAAAGAAGACTTCTCTTGAATGGATTCCCGGGAAAGACCAACTGGCCAACGTGCTCACAAAGGCATTGGGAAACGCAGCACATTCTCAGGCTGGGCTCATTATACAGGGAATTCTTTTTAAATGATATTTTTTTTCTTTCTTTCTTCTCTTCTTCCAATTTTTATGTGCCAGTTTCTTGTTGTGGGGGGGGGTGTTGGTACATGTAGATGACATATACACAGTCCACAACTGCGTAACATGTCACAGAAGACTTGTAGATAGTATTTAAGTTATTTTACTAGACTTTGAAACGAATCATCGAATCTCTTGAGCTCACTCTCCAACAAGGCCTAACCATTCCAGAAGTCCTTGGACTGGGAGCCTGCACTGCATGGGTCACTCCTTCTTGCCCCCAAGTGGGGGTAAAGCGCAACCAGGCACTTCAACTCACTCCTCTCAATCAGAACCATCACCAATGGCACAAGTAGTGATGAACACAAGCCAAGCAGCCAGGATACAGTTAAAGATTAATTTTCTGGTACTACATCCAATCATTTCACAGAACTTCAGTCTCTTCTTTTTTTTAAAAAAAAAAAAAAGGGGGACAAAATGATAGGTTGGACAAGTATGTAACCAGAGACCATCCTGAGGGTGAAAATTCCAAGAAAATTTACTCACAAAAGTAGCTTTGCCAAGGCAAATTCCATACAGGAAGACATGATGGTCCATCTTAATGGGGTAAACAAGCATCAGACTAGAGATAAATTATGAGCCAATAGCAAGTGAGACCAGAGCTGGAGATAAAAAATGACAACCTTTTTGGTGATCTTTCATCTTCCTTGAGATGAAAAAAATAGGAAGGTTAAATTTTTTGCTTTTGTTTCCTCAAAAAATTGTAATTTCCCTCCTCAATGACACACACAAGACAAACTCTTGTCTTGAACATTCGTGGTCATGTATTTGCACTTCATCCATCTACTCTTGCTAATAATAATCTAGTCCTAGTTGAAGCTTTTCTTTGGTCTGAGGCAGGATCTGAAGCCATTGCCTTTGGAGATGAGTGCAAGAAAAATTAAGTTTTTTTTTTTTTTTCAGACAAAGAAGAGGAATGCTAGATACTTACATGCAATGACCACTATGGGAAAATTTTCTGATGGGGAATCCACATATCCTAGGGCCAGAAAAACAACTTTTTGGACATGTTATTTTAGATGTACAACTGCTCAAATCAATGCAGGCAAAAAATTAGGCATGAATATTCCCATTTTGGGTTTTGTGGGCCTCAAATTAGCATGATGACTCCCAACAACTCTTAAAATAGGTTTTTTAGTACACCTTTTAGATGGAAAATTCTCAGAACACAGCACAAAAAATAGAGGAAAATAGATTAAAACAATTTGAAATAAAATAAAATATACCACTCACACTTATGTGCCACTGAGAATGAAAGTCAGATGAATGAACTTTCTCCATGCACTCAGTTAAAGCTGAATCCCTGTGTTTACAAGGGATTCCCTTCATTAAAAAATGTAAATCATTGAAAGGAGATTTCTTTTCAAGCTGGGTAGATTCAATGAGGTTTTTTTGAGATTTCCTAAGAGAAGATTGAGTGATTCTTCCAGGACACTTGCTGAAGATCTGGCCAATATAATTGAGTGTGTTTTTTTTTTTTTTAATGTTAATTAGAAGATATTTTGTGTGATTGAGCTTCCAGGGCATTTGTAATTAACCTGATGATGGCATTGAAGGAGTGGTGAGGGCAAATAAAAAAATATTTGATGAAGGTGTGAGCTAATTACATTCGAGAAGTGGTTTGATAGTTGTAATTAGGAGTCCATCCAGTTAACCAGTTTGAATATTTTCTGAAATCATCAGACAAGTTGAGTGAATATATTTTTGAAATCCAGGGCCATATTTTGAAGAAAATATTTCAAAAAAGGAGAGGAATTTGGATTGGATTGGCATTTGAATCAAATTATTCCAGTGATGAATAATCCCAGCTTCTTTACATTTTTTCTTTATCATTTTTGTAGAATTTATTACTAGATTCTTCTGGATTTTGCAAGTGAAAATCATGGTAGTTGAGTGGGTGAAAGAATTTGAAAGAGAATTGATGAGAGATTTTTGACAATTGGTGAGGAAGACCTCAGGATGTTGTATGTTGTTGAAGGATAAAATGGTGAGAAGTTTTGAAATGTTCCAATTGTAGTATCATTTAGTTTCTTCAGCAAGGAAGCAGAAGGAAAGGCTGAATTTTTTGTTGTCCCCAGTAATACTGGCACCAGGGATGTTTTGCTGGCATTTGCACGCAAGTGCTTTCACTTAACTTTCTTGAATAACCTGTTGGTAACTTGGGGTATGTAGGTCTGAATTACCTTAAAAGTCAGGTTGAACTCAGTATAAAGTTGGTTGTAACTGGTGTTGATTTCAAGCTCAACAAAACCTGATGTGTTGCCCAAGTCAAGCTTTTATCATCCTCTACTCATCAATAACTTAGATCTTCATGAAACCTGACAAAAAATAGGCCATATTTTTGACTCCTCCAATTTCTATTTAAATAGGATTTAAATTCTCAAAAGACTGTTTAGGATCATAAGGAAAATGATGCCATTCATGCTGCAGTCTGTATGTGTTGCCTTGAAATGCTCATGGCTCAAATCATCTTGGTCACCATTTCATGAACTTTGGATTCTTTTTGATGTTTTGATCACATTGAGAATGTGGATAAAATCCTTGCTGTTGAGCCTCCATCAATTTATAAATCCAAGTCTGTAAGAGATTTGAAAACAGTCATCCACCAGACACCATTCAGTATTAAAAGTCTCAATTAATCCTGAAAACCGCAATAAAGGAAGCTTACAAACACCAACACAACCTTCCCATATAACAAATATTTGGTAGCAAACCAAACCTTTGCAAATGGTTCAATCACCTGATTCATCTTTTCAGCCTGGCTCTAAAATAACCTGATGGTGCAATTGATCATATCACCACACAGGGAAAGCTGGAAAGAAAATATAAAAATTGGTTTGGTTGAGTCAGTGCCCAGTCAGTCTCCCAAACACCCACCAACACCCACACACACAAATACTGGGAAGGCCAACCAAGTAGCCTCTGTGATTCAATCCTCTCCTTTTCCTCCTCCAAATATGAGCCAATCCTGCTTCTAATCTCCCCCAAGTGTGTCTTGAAATATTTCAAGTCTGTCATGTTGAGTTTCTTCCTTTGCTTTTGCTGAAACGACAGAGCAGAAACCCTCTGCCTGCAGCTGGCATCTTGTCACCATAACGTACGGCCGTACGTTATGGTGGCAGGGAGGACTCACAGCCTTCAGAAGCACAGGTGTCACAGAAACAAAACATGCTTTAAATAATCAACCTTATTTTTACTCTTGTCTGTTCCTCAAAGCACTGTGATTGCATCATGACCAAGGGCTTTCTTTATCTTGATGAAGGGTTGGATTTGATTTGGACATGACATGAAGCCAAGTTGTAACCAATTTAACAAAGAGTTGTAGTTGACTTGCGGAGGATATCAACTGAACTTGGGAATAAGTTAACCAACAATTAGGCTAAACTTGTGCGTGACTTACAAACAACACATAACAGGTATCAGTACAGTTTATGACTGAATTAAGAGAAAGCACTTGCATGCAAGTGCCAAGGAAACAGCCCTGGTTTGGAAATGTGGAGGAGAGAAATCTCGAGATTTTTTTTCTTGTAAGTACATTTAAGGAGGAGGATGTAGTGGTAGTACTTGAGATCAATACATATCATAAAAAATTAAAGAAACAATTGATTAGAAATGAAAAGAAATAAGACTTATCTGTCACACTTAAATCATATTCTTTCCAGGAACAGACCTTCTCATTACAATGGAATATTCATTGGCCTGAGAAATTTCCTTGATGGTGGTCTTCAAAATTTCAGGGTTGGTTTAAATTTCATTAAGGTGAGCAGAGATTTGTTGAAGTTATTCAGAGTGATTTTGATTAGAATGTTTCTTTTTTTTTTCTTCAGCCTTTTGGGAGTTTTTTACTATGGCTTCATCATTCTCTTGTTTCTTGAGGATTTCAAGACAGTCTTCAATCATTCTCTCTTTTTTAACTTGGTTTACTGATTGGTCTATGATGCTTATTTGATTGCTTTCAGGGTGGCTCTCAGTTTGATTTTTTGGGCTTTCCTTTGCCTTTGGGAGTTTTTTACTATGGGTTCATCATTCTCTTGATTCTTGAGGATTTCAAGAGATTCTTCAATCATTCTCTCTTGTTGTACCTTGGTTTACTGATTGGTCTATGATGCTGATTTGATTGATTTCAGGGTGGCTCTCAGTTTGATTTTTGGGCTTTCCTTTCTCTCAAGGGGTTTGTGGATTCTCCTTTTTGATTTTCATATTCTTCAATTCAATTTCTGTTCTTCTTCTCTTTTTTCAAGGATTTCTTGGGTGAGTTTGAGGAGAAGGGGTCTACAGTGGCTTCAGTAGGGGATCCTTGGGCTTCTTGGTGCATCTTGGGGGTTGATTTTGTTTTTTGGTAACTTGTGGTTTGGTTGGTAGTTGATGGGTACAGCTATCAAAAAGGTTGTCAGCTGTTGGGGGATTCATGCTAGGCTATGCTACCATTAGCATAGCAGGCCCAGGGTTGCTACAAGCCAGGGTTCGTTGAGTTAAAGGAAATTTTGGCACATATACATAGCAGTTGATTGAGCAGACCTTGATGATTTGGGGACATGGCAATGCAATACTTCATCTGATGAGTCTGCCAAGAAACGAAATGGAGGTGGGAGGAATGACAAAGAAAGATTCCATCAACATATGTCATAGAATTGCAAGAACAACATGATACAAATGCATTCTTTACATGAAGAAATTATGGATTAAAAGAGTCAGATTTTTTTGCTTCAAAAACTAAGCATAGAAAATTATGAAAGTAGGATCTTTTTTTCAATATATTTGAATACAGGTTGTTTTCCCATTGGATGTCTAAGACTACATTACTTACCTCTTCCACTCAGAAATTAGATTAAAAATAAACCATACCCAGCTGAAAAAAAGATCATACCAACAAGATTTATCACTGTATTTTTTGCTCCCAAAATCATCAAAAACATCAGTACTGTCATCCTGTATGAAACTGTAACTTTCACTGGTTTTGATTTGTGAAAAATCTAAGGCTGCGTTTGGCAGGCCCTAAATGTAATAAATCTTCATGAGTAATATGATGGGGGTTTAGGGTTATGACAGTCATCCCAAAGTGTGTTTGGCATTTCCAGTCATAATCATCCGTTATGAAGTGATATGATGATTGCTTATGTTTCCCAGCCACAAATAAAGGGGTTTGACACACAACCCCCAAAATTGGTTGCGTGACCCCTTGGATGTCGGCCCAACATCTTAGGGGGTTGCGCAACCAAAAAACTGCCAGGATTGGGGATTGCGGAACAAATTTAAAAAAAAAAATCTAATCATTTTTGATAAATTTTTTGGGGGTCACAATGAGAGATAATTTATGGTATTAAGGTTTATTCCTACATCTTGAGGGATGAAAAATCTAATGGTAAGATTCATTTCTCCAAGAAACGTTTTTTTTCTACTCTTATGTTTACCTCACTGTGAGATCAGTGCCCATCTCACTCATCTTTAGATATCCACATTCCCATTTCAACTATTGCACAGCCAAAATGAAATCTGAAAACCATAATATAAGGCCAACTTTCTCTTAAATTTTTTCTGAAGCAAACAATCTTCACAGAAATTTCTTCCAAAAACAGATTTCCTTCTCCCATTTTGTAGCACAGAATTAGGTTGAGGGCAACCAAATAATTATCTCTATTGTGCTAGGTAATCTACAAATGACACTTCCCATTCAACAACCACCACCACTTCTGCAACCCACCATGAATATGAACCTAAATGTCATTATTCTTTCCTTTCAAATCTGGCATGGATTTGAATTGGACAAATAGTGGTGACATAGTAAATTGTGGTAAGCTGATTTCAAGCCACATGCCAAATCACAAACCAAGAATTTCTGAAGTATCAAAATTACTGAATTCACAGGAAATTTCTCAGAGATTCTGTATGTGAAATTATTGAATTATGCCCTTGGTCCCTCAAAATACACTAATAATCCAAGCACATTCTGAACAAACAAAGGTAAAGCCTCCTGGAAGGAAAACTTTCAATTAGTTTCTGTTTTTATGATTTCTCGTCTTTCCACATTGCTACTTCTGCATATGAAACACCCTTTTCCCACCATATCATATTCCACAATATTTTGCTTCTTCATCTTATATCATTCCAACTATTAGTAAAACCACAAGCAGGGGTAAGTTCTTTGTCTCCTTAGAGAGATTTATCATTTCTGTCTTTTTTCAATGAGGACTCAAATTTTATCTCTCAAACTTATATTTCTCCTTCATTCCTTCTTGATCAATTTGCTATAAACATCAAATATCTCAAAATGAAATCTTTGTCAGTTCTCCCATTTTTACACCTCGAGTTTATCTATCAAAGATCTTCTCTAAAAATATTATCAGCCTACACTTAGATTAGACTATCTTCCCACAGGAGCCACTTTGCTTATACCCTATTCCCTAAAGGATTTGACCATTTCTACTAAATATAACTGCAGCACATTTTTAGTGACACATTTTTTTAGGGAATGAGTACAACAGCTCCCAATTTTTAGTTGAAAAACTCCCAGGACTCTATGGGACTCTTGTGGGACAGATAATAATAGTTAAACTGTTGAGCGGGCAGTCCGCAGTCTGGGGATAAACTCAATTCTTCTGTGCTGCTGTGAGAACTCCTTTTGGGATGGGTGGCAGTCCTGCGAGGGGGAATAACAGAGGTGATATTCAAGTATTTATGAAATATTACAACTGATACGGGTGGTTTGAAAGACCTGCCCCTCTATGTACTACACAAGAGCTAACACAACAAATTTATTATTTATTGTGGCAAACTAATGTTAGAGAAAACTATTTGTAGCAGTCTCTAATCAGACGTGGATCAACTTCTCTTTTATAAGGATAATACAGCAGACTCTTATAGTGGATAAGGAAATGTGTGAGTGGATGAGTTAAGGATAAAAGATGTTCAGACTAGTGGAAACTGATGGAAGTGGAATTGTTTTTAGGGTTTAATGTTTTGTTGTGGTAAGATGATAAGGAAAAGTGTGAGTGGATGATGATAAAGAAGAAATGTGTGAGTGGATGATGATAAGGAAGAGTGAAATAGAGAAGTGAGTTGTTTTATGGGGTTTTATGTTTTGTGTATAGTTAAGGGAAATACTAATGTGAAAGGTGGACTATTCAGGTTTTATATCCCCTTCCTTAACCTTTAGTCAAGAGGGATACCTGATATAAAGGTATGAAAGGCTTTTATGGAATGCCTGATTGAGAACACACCACTTGGATAAGGGTAACTGTTCTTTCTTTACTACTAACTAATTAATATAAGGGGAATTTATGATGATGGTTGGTGGTGGTGAGTGTGTAGGAAGTGGGATCTCCTGCCAGTGGATGGGATGATGTGGCTGGATGATTGAGCTCTGGTGAGTGTGTGAGGATGTTGGAGGGGAGAGGCCCTCCTTTTATATTGAAAGGTGAGGTATTTTTGCTGGTGTGAACTCCAACTGAGGCATTTATGCTGGTGGGAGTTTGAACCATGTCTTCTGATTGGTCAGGATATGAAGGCTGAACCATGTTTCCTGATTGGTCAGAGCTGAATCATGCACTCTGATTGGTCAGAACATGATGACTGAAAATAAGTGAACTGAACCGTGAATTGTGATTGGTCAGAACTTGATGACTGAAAAACTGTGAGCTGAACCGTGAGTTGTGATTGGTCAGAACTTGAGGACTGAAAATATGTGAGCTGAACCATGAGTTGTGATTGGTCAGAACTTGATGGGTGAATCCTGCAAGCTGATTGGTCACAACCTCATGGCTGAAAGCTGAATCCTGACTGGTTGACACTAATTATGTACTTATAAACTACTAATTATGTACTTATAAACCTACTATCTACTATATATTTAGACTATGTATTTAAAACTATGTATTTTGACTATTTATTTAGACTATGTATTTAAAACTATGTATTTAGACTATTTATTTAGACTATGTATTTAGACTATATATATGTATTTAGAATATGTGTTTATCTAACCAAACTATGTACTATACTATAATTATATTCTAAATAAAATCCACTGGATAATACTAGTCAAAAGGGTTCCACTGAGTAAAGACTGGGCTTGGAGTATTTATAAGGGAAAATATGATAAAATATGTCTAAAACTATGGGATATGGGTGGAAACTTGATCCTTTATCACATTTGATACTTGAAACCTAATTAGACCACCACACCGCATGTAGATCTGAAACCTAATTCATCATTAGAAAAAGAGCCTTTGGCCATGTTTTACCTTTCTCTTTTTCTCATTCAATCTTTTTGGTTTCATTTCGTCAACTCCTACTAATCCACATTATTGTGTCTCAGGTTTGTCCTTTCCTTGTCTTCTGTCTTTCATCTTCTTTCCTCCATTTCACACTTCTCTTTGCTCTCAGGTTGGTTTGCTCTTTGCGCTTTCTCAGTGTTGTCTTGTGATCTCATCTGTATTTGTCTCTTGCCTAAAAGGTTTGTTTGCTCTTTGTGCTTGCTCAGTGTTGTCTTGTGATCTCATCCGTATTCTTCTCTTGCCTAAAATAAATATCCTCTGAGGGGAAATCAATTGTTAAGTAGTTGAAAGCTATTGCAACTGACAGGTGGTTTGAAGGACTTGCCCCTCCAAGAGTACTACACAAATATAAGGAATCTAAAATATTTAAATAAATATGACTGATTTCAAGAGATAGTTACTATGTATAATAGCCTCTATCAGACCTAGATCACCTTAATCAATACTCTAACGGACCTAACAAAACTCCTGATGATGAATAAAAACCAGTGGGATTTAATATATGTTAATCCTACTACTACTATTATCTCTTATTGTTAATAATTCTTCTTGATTTGCTCTACTATACTACTATCTCTAAAGTTGAAATTTTTGCTTGACTCTAAACTACTATTACAAAATAATTAAAAATCTAATCAGAATAACCACTATAACACTGACTAATAATGCTGAATAAATAACACTAACCAAAAGATAATAACTGGTGGACAAGGACAGACTATGCTGATTTGGTGTGGAAAGGTTGGTTTTGGTGGAACTGGGGGGGAGGAAATTATTTTATATTGAATAGGGGACAGATTTTCTGAAGAGGAATTTCTCTTGGGCAAGTTATGCTTGAGACATGTTTCAGCACAGCCTGATTTCATATTCTGCACAGCACAGCACATGTCATTGTTGGGTGTTTCATCATGTTCCTGAAAATTCCAAGCCAGTTCCTGAAAATTACAAAGCCACATGCAGCACAATACATGTTTTCCTTGTACTTGTTTCAATCTGAGGCACCCAAATTTACTCATGTATCCAGTTTCATATCTCAAACACCTCCTTGCTTCCAGAATATTCCACCACAATCCTCCTTATAAAATCTTCGGGTCCCTTCCTCTCTTCACACTTTCCTCCTTCCTTATTTTTTTCTCCTCACATAGTTATTTCCTTCTGCCACTCTCCCAAATACTCAACTCCTAGCCCTTACAAATCATTATTCCACCCTTAAAAACTACTTACCCTAATAAATGGACCTAACCCATGTTCCATACCTGGTCAACACACAAAGTTTACCAGTCTTTGTAAATCCTGTGTTCAATCCCTTTTTTATACATAAAGTACCCAGCCTTGACATGTCTGTGTTTGATTCCCAGTGAATCCATACTTCTCAATCCATGAAATTTTTGTCCATCCATATTCAATCAATGAAATTTTTTGTCCATCCATATTGTATATATCCTAGCTCAGCCATGATAACACTTCCTCCTCTTGTAAATAATGTCTTGTACATGTACTCATCTGCTCACAATAACTCTGAAATGTACTTTTTTTTCCTGTGACACAAATGGAACACCACAATGCCAGGGAAATTTTCACTGGGAGTCATTTGAAAAATTACATCTTTTTTTTTTTTTTTTTTTTGGGGGGGGGGAGTCACTGTCTTTTTTTAAAAAAAAAACAACCTAGTCAAGCTTGTGGCGAAGCAGCGGCTGATTTTCGCATCCTTGTGTTCGTTCGACTGTCAACAGCTCTAAAAAGTATGGGGGCCCGCTTTCTTTCCGGCTACTGCTCCTTGGTCGAGGGCGAAAAAGATCCACGAAATCTCGTCGTCGCTTTCAAATTGGCCAAAGTTATCTTGATCGAATTTGACCTTGGTGATCAAGCAGAGGTAATAATCCGCTAGAAAAGCCCCTTTATTTCCCTCTTGCCTCAATTTTCTTTGTATCAAGAAGAACAAAACAATACTAACAGGTCTCTTCTTCTTTTTTGTTCATCTCGTGAAATCTTCCAGAGCTTGTTTGATATCACGTTTTGTTACTTTCCAATTACCTTCAGGCCTCCACCCGGAAACCCAGATGCCTATGGTGGAATTACCGCCGAGGAATTGACTCAGGGCTTGATTGACTGTCTCTCCGCCACTCCCCAATTCGGAATTTTAGTCTTGCCGCTATTGTTGGAAAAATTCCAAGCACCAGGAGTGGCGCCTAAAGTAAGATCCCACTAGCCCATTTCCCACCAGTAACGCATTTTCCCATTGCCTGTTGATTAATTCGTACCCTTCTGCACCCACCCTCCCCCAGACTCAAGTTTTGGAAACAGTAATCAAAGCTTTTCCAACTTATGGACAAGCAGCAGTGGCAGAATTTGTTTCACTGTTTTGGGAATCCTTCTTGGTAGAAGTAGTGATAATCTAATTGTTACCAAGTTTTGAGTTCATGTTGTGTGATCTTGCGGGGTCAAATTTCCGATAGATCTTTCAACCTAATACGTCGCCCAGCCCAGAATTTTTACGACTTCTAGAGCATGGGTGCCAAACTTTATTCTCGACCGTGTTCCCCTCCGAGGTCCCATCTTCCCCCAGTGGCCCGCTCGACTTCATGAAACAAGCTCTAGAGGTTGTCATGAAAGAGTTACATTCACCCGAAAAGTCTAGGGCAATTCCGGCCACCCGATTGGTCGGTTGGATCATCGAAAGTGGCGCAAATGTAACTGATGTGATATTGCCCACTATCAACACTAGTGTAGGCACACTTCTACACCTCTGGAAGGGGACCGCCACTGGAACCGGGGAGGATGTTTTGCTAAGGCGAACCAGTATACTCAGCCATCTCAGCACAATATTCAGCTCAATAACCATCGTGACGAGCGACCAGGCTCCTGCAATTTCACAATGGCTTACGACCTCCATCCGGCATGAGATTCTCACTATATTGATCAAAGAGGTCCTACAGAACGAGCAATGTACGGATTCTTTTCTTCAGGTTGCAGCCCTACGAACTCTCGTCAAGTTTGTAGGTATTCCCGACTCGCTTGAGATGCAGGAAGCCAGGAATGTCATTGGCACTGTGACCGGCTTGCTTGTGAGCAGTGATGATGATGAAATCACGTCAGTACTTGCCACAAGTATTCTGTTTTTCTTTCGGATGTCCATTACTCAAACTTGCTTTTCGTGACCTTTGCCCAGCAACGCTGTCATTGAAAACCTCTCAACTCTAGCGGACTCTTACCCAGCTGATGTAGCATCAGTAACCATTCCAGAGCTCTTCTCACAACTACCCAACGCCATTAGCGTATCCCTGCCAGAACAGACCACGCCGATGCCGCATATCACCTCAGCTCAATATATTACGATTTTAGATGCCTTGGCCACTCTGTGTGATCGAACCAGTCTCTTTGAACCCTTTCTTATCCGATTGCTAGACGCACTGGAGTCCAGCTGCAATGCTGCGTACCAAACATCAGTCAATGATTTCTTATCTCACAGGGGAGGCGATTCCGCTGAGCAATTCAATCACCATACCTACAGCCACCATCTGCTTCTCTGTCTTCACGCCGTCATACAATCCAAAATCGATTCATTCTCTCATGCCCTTAAGAATCCCGTGTCCGATGTGGAAGAACGTGCTGTCAAAACGACTCAAGCTCGCGGCATCATCGGCAGATTATTCAAGATCTTGTTGTGTGAAGGAGATATTACGGAACTCTTAGCTGCCAACGAAAACCGCCTAAACTCTGATCCTACTTCAGTTTATCAGCATTGTACGATTCGTAATAATAAGCGACTCGTCATCGATGCTGGTCGAATAGTCAATTCGCTGATTGGCCAACTTGACTTCCAGTAAGTTTATT